>VYXH01006801.1:284547-320154 GCA_013397275.1 Burhinus bistriatus | reverse complement strand
CCCCCCCCCCCCCCCCCCGTTATCCACAAAATAAATGAAAAAAACCAAGCCAAAACCACTCACCCTACTGGCCAAATAATTCTCCTTAACCTACCTGGGAAGGGAGACATTACCCTAATATGTGTTTCTCTGTTTATATTTTTCTCAGGTAAGTGTTAAGCAGGATGAACTTGCTCCTTGCAGGATGATGTGTTTACTTTGTCACCTCTATACCAATAAAGTACTTTTGTAAGGTGTCCTGTGTGCTTTGTCGCAAGGTGGGGGAAATGGGAGAGAGTGTTGTGCTGCTGGACCTGTGTGGGCAATATCTGGAAAGCGAAACTAGAGCAGCTGGGAACATGCATGCTCCAAAACTTAGGCCTTCTTCTAAGAGAAATCGTAGAAGCCAGTTCTCAAAGCTTCGGAGGCTGCATATCTGCACCTGTCAGGTAATTAGGCAAAATGTTCATAGCCTAGCTAGGAGACCTTTTGGGAGCATTGTTGTTATTTTTGCAAGTGTTAAATGCAAAATCTGAATTTGTTACAAAAATGCGCCCGTAAGTTGTGCCTAGCCATTCCCCCTTGCCTGCAAGCTGAAGTTAAAAAGCACTATCCTTTCCCCTTTTCTGTGCTACTTCTGGTTATGTGGAATACTAGGAAAGGAAACTAAGAAGCAGTAAATACTAACTACTCTACAGAAAGTCTGTACAAGGGAAAAGATTTCTATGGGGATGGCTAAGAGCTTTGAATGTAATGAAGAAGAAAATACTCAGTGGAGCTAATACTTGTGGGGAATAAATTCTTCACAGAAAGTTGAGAAAGCTGCTGAGTGTCAGTGTTCCTCTGAAAATGGTAAAAGTAATTGTAAAAGCTGAATGGCATGGCATTTAATTATGTAAGGAACCAAAGGGGCTAAAAAAATAATAACCTGGTATATCAGAAAGCAATTTAAAATATAAGCTAGGGAAAATGGAATATTTCTGTCACAATAAGATGAATTCCACCACTGGCTGCATTGATTTAGTTTCTCAGGTTTTTTTCCAAACAGATCTGTAGCTGGGGGTGGGGCGGGGGGGGAAGGCATACTCTTGTTCCCTCAACCTCCCAAGCCAACCCATTCCCCTTCTCAGCAAGAATGGTGAGAAAGATTTGGATAAATACACAAACAGGACTTAAGAATTTAATTAGTTCTGTTGGTCGTTCAATCTCCAGTTGTCTGATTTAATTGTCCCTTTCAAAGGGATCATTTGAAGCAGAGCTCCATATGTTCTGTGAATGTCAGTAAACTAAGCTTGTTAGTGTACAGTGCGAAGGCCAAAGCTGAATTCTTGTGGGTATTCACAGCCTTTAATAAATAGCACGGCGGTGCCGAGGAGGAATCGTTCTTTACGCCCACTCACCCTTAAGATGTTTCCCTTCAATTCAGAAATGAATATTCAGTTGAAAAGTTATTATACATCTTGTGTCTTTCAAAATATTCTTGGCACTGCATAGGTGTCTGTCTGCAGAGGGGTGGAATGGGTGGGTTTTATTCGTTTTTTTTTTTTTCCCTCCTACCTTCTGCACAAAGGATCTGGAGCCAAGCAGTAGCTGTTAGACTTTAAGGCTTGTCTGCTTATTTGTTTGGGGTTGGGGTTTTTTGGCCTGGCAGTGCTGTTTCTTGAGCTGTAGAGCTCCTGCTCCATCATCTTGGGACAGGGATGGCACATCACCATGGCACGAGAGGTCCAAGCGTTAGGTTGTTGGGCTCTTAACAGAAGATCTTGCTGTAAAGTGTTCTCAACTCTGCCAAACTAGAACAATTAGGGCTAAAGCTCGTTATGGGGAGTGCCTGCTTGAAGATACTTTTATTTTATTTTAGTGTTTGGGGAATTTCGTTTAGGAGAGTGTCTATTTTCCAGTAATTTTGTGAAGGGAAAGAATAGTTTGAGGGTTTTTCAAGGAAGCAGGGTTGTTTACTGACGTCATTTTTGGTGATGATTTTGTTTGAACAGTTTCAGACACCTCATAGTTTAAGGAACTGAAATTTTGCAAGAGTGTATGCTTAGAGTATTAAGAATAACAAAAAAAAGGGCTGGGTTAAATGTGTTGCAGGAGAACTCCTTGTACTGAACGACTGGATGATAAAATGCCAGAGGAAATTGCTTGTAGATAAACGAAAGCAATGTGTGCGGGAGGAGGAGGAGGGTCACAACGTGGTGTGTGCCCTGCTGAGTGCTGCACCAGGTGTTACTACTCTGGAAGGAGACTGTGGTTGCCCTGTAAAAATGGCAGCATAATGATCGGTAAAAGAAGCATCGGTACTCATTAGTGAAGGAACAGAAAACAAAACAGAAAGCGTAATTGTGCCACTGCATAAATGAGTGGTGCTTCCCTGTCTTCAATACCATGTGCAGCTCTGGTCCTCCCTGTCTTCCATCTCACCTCCCCCAGTCCACAACATGTTGTGAAGAAGGAAAAATCCGAAGTATGGGGTGACAGAAAGCTACAAGGAGTCCTATGTCTGGAAAGTACTTGACATGGAAAAGACCCGCAAAAACGATGAATGTCATGAAGGAGGGGAAGGGGAGTGAGTGTCTACTGTCCTTCCCAGGAGATGACCATGAAAGGAGTGTGCGAGAGCTGTGAAGGGTAAGGTGATGGTTTCTCAGGCAGCTCTGGGGCTATCAAGCTTGTACTGCTGGCCAGGATACTATCTGAATTCAATAAGGAGAGGACAAGAAATGGTTGTGTGGCAGGAGATGTAGGTCGTGGACCTGAGGGAAGATAGCTGAGTAGAAGCAGAGGAGAGGAGACTGGCTGGGTACTGGAGGGCTGATGCCTGGCATGATAGAGGAGAAGAAAATGGATCTTGAAAAGGGAGTCAGTTTTGCAGAAGGGACTGGCTTAGGGAAAGAAGAGGAAGGAAAGAAGCAGATAAGTGCAGGAGTTGTAGGAATAGGCAGGCGAACACACTAGTTTACAAGGTGGGGATGGAGGCAGGATTGTCAGAGTGAATCTGAGGTTCTGCTGTTGGCAAATACCGCTCCAACTTGGATGAGTGTCCTGCTAGCATGCCTTCCCCTCGTGGGTGACAGCCTGTCACTGCCATAATTTTACTTTATTCAACTTGACTGGTCTGCATAGAAGCTGTATTAGACTGCCGGAAGAACCATTCCAGCTTCTAGACAATACCGTGTAATCTAGTATCTTTTTTTAAATGACACCACACAGATAAGATACTAAGCCAGCCTCTTCCAGATTAAACTCCAGAATGAACATATGCTTTTATAACATTTTAGCCTTGTTTTACATAAATGCACTTCATGAGAAAACTGTAAACTGCATTTTCTTTTTTTTTTTGGCTTCAACAAAAATCCTATCCAGCTTGGTGCATATGATGGATTTGCTGTGAAGATAAATTAAACTCCTGTGGAGGAAGGCTGTGTTGGATCCCCGATTAATTTGCTGCAGTTGTTTGAAGTTATGTAATGAAAGATGGAAGGAATTGCAAGAAAGAGTATTTTCTTCTGGATGGGGACAAGCTGAACCCTGCACGAGGGAACTGGATTATATTCTGGCCAGTGCTACAGAGCCGCCGCCTGATGCAGTTGCTCAAGGCAGGCATCTCCTGGGTAGTCACCAGTTATGCCTATGGTGGTCCCTTCTAGTGCGAGCACCTGTCTGCTTTGTGTGGCTGGTAGGCATCTGACCAGTAGCTCGAGTCAAAACCACTTCAAACATAATCTGGTGTTGTACAGTATCTGTTATCTGAAGTGCTGGATCCTACACGTGAAAAACTAATAGATTTTGGAATTCATAATCTATCTGTGCCCTAGTCTCATCTGTAAGATGTGCCGTTTGTCTAAGAGATTTGCCTGTGGAAATAAACGTAATACAATACTCCTGGAGCATTTCAAAGATGTAGAAATGAGCATATAAAGATAATCTTGCATGCGTGATGAATCCTGTCCTAAGAAGAGAATTTCTCTAAGAAATAAGGTGCAACCAGAAAGCTGAACCATGAACTAGGGAAGGGCAACAAAATAATAACATTGATGGTTAAGACAGGACTTCCAGCATGTGGGGAGAGACTGTGCTCTGGTGTAGTTTTGTTAAGTGGACCAAATTAATAGTCCATGATTGATGATGATAGTTCTGGTACTTTCAACTTTTTTGTTGCTGGTTTTGCCAGCTGATATTACAGTCTTTGTTGGTATTACTTGTTTAATACGTGTACTCTGTTGTTCTTATTTTTCTTATCTTAAGGTGGCTTACTTTCCCCTTTTCTGCTCCAAAAATAATTAAATACTGTTAAATCATGACCACCCAATTTAGATAACAGGATGCTCTTGGTCACCCTTTTTGTAATAGAAATAATGACAAATACAGTAAACACTTGTGTTTCACTTGTTTAAAGTAGGTGAGGTTCATTCATTTCATGGGAAGGTTATTACCTGGTGTTTGTGTATGGTTAGGTAGACAGGTGGCCACTGGGCAGGGGAAGAGAAATCCCAAACAACTTTTTTTTTATTTTTTTTTTGGTATTGTCTCAAAATCACATTTTGGATGGTCTGATGATGATCTATAGGAAGACTGAGTTCCCAAGTTTACCACTTCAGTTAAGTTCTTAGTGTCAAATTATACTAAAGTCCATCCCGTTAAAGTAAATACAGCTATTCTAGAAGGTTATATGTCCAACATTTCACTTTACTTCGGTAGAGGATATGTGTCCCCTCGTCTTTCATATGTATTGTTCTTTTAATATCTAAAATCTGCCACGCAGCTGTAGCGTTGTCCTTGGAAGCATGTGGCCTGTGCCAGGCACACTTGACCAGCCCATGGCGCACGCACGTAGCCTTCTTTGGTGTCACTGCTCTTCATGGTGGTTGAGTGGGGCATCTTCATCGGCCAGACAAAGGTTCTCCTTGTCCTAACCTGCAGTTAGGCCTCAGAGCAGTAGCAGAAGTTTGGGAAGGGGATCAGCATTTCGGAGCATGACGCAGTCACAGCGGAGGCTGAAAGACCTCTGGGAAATGGCTCTTTATGGCCATCTGCAGCCAAGGGGAGCTAAAGTGTTACAGCAAAAATGCTGCTCCCAAGCTGCTCCTGCAGCTTCATGCCACAGTAACCGGTACTGGTGTTTGTGCTATCGCTCCTAGAACAGCACTGTGTCTTTCTGCTTCTCCTTAAATCTGCTCTGTGAAGGCTCCTGCAGGACTAAGTCAGCCTTCATCGGGAAATCTTTCTCTCTTATGTTGCACTAACTTGCAGGTAGGTGAAAACTTTGAGTTTCTGAACTGCAATGTGGCTGGAGAAAATCCCTGTTCTTTGGTGTGTTGCATGGACTTTTACTGCCATCCTCCATTTTTATCCCTGGAAAATTACCTATTTTAACTTTCAGTGTGAAGCTTTGCTGATCAATACGTTACAAGCATAGTAAAGTTCAAGAAATTGCCTCCATTACTGTCTTGAGATGAGAAATTGATTTAGCTGCATTCTCTCTCTGCTAATTCATCTGTGCTTTACGTTCCCTTAAAAGGTATTATGTGCTCCTTATTTTCCAGCAGTGTCATCAATCCTAATGAAGAGAGAAGAACAAAAATTTATGTTGCGTGTATGGGATAGCTGATCTCTGACTTAGCTCTTAATTTGTAAATGTTGCTGTAGGCTTCACTTCTCATCTCCTTACCGTGCTTCAGTTATATGCAAAATCTAGGGACTGGGATGGGAGCTAAACTGATAAATATGGCAAAGGAATATAAAGTTAGATTGCTTTTTAATCGAAGCCTCAAAAAATGAGATGCTGATTAAAATGTAGGAAAGGAATTAAAACCTCATTTGTGAATTTTAGGTACTTTTGCAGTGTTTGGTCCTGTGTTATTTACATTGGGACTGTTTTCAGTATTTGTCAGCCATCAGTTCACTACGTCTGGCTCTAAAAGGCCCAAAGTTTTATTCTTTAACTATGGTATTATATATGAAAGCTTTGCACGTATCTGCTAATTTGCATACAACTGCATGTGTATTGTAGCTCTGATGATGAAGATGGTATAGTGGGAAAAGCAGCCAAAACAAATAAGAAAAACAGGAAAGGGTTTTCCTGGGCGTTCCTGTTGTTGCTTTTCCCAGCGTCCATCGGCCTGGCCTCCGTAGGAAGCTGGCAGGGATGGTTTGTCTGCAGAATACTTTGGCATTTTTAGGTTTAATACTAGTGTTTGTGGTTCCAGAGCAGATGGGTAAATAAAAAAGAAAGCAAAACTGTATACTGGTCACTTTGGTCAATGCTCATGGTACAGCAGTTACTTTTTTAATGAAATATAAGCGTCTTGGCAAGTTCTAAACAGCTGTGTTAAACTGGGGCAAAAAAAAGTTTTCTCTTTTGGCTCCACTGACGTTAACCTCGGGTTTTCCCTGTGTCTCTGAATATTTTCTGTTAGAAACACAAAGCAATGGTATACACCTGTCAGTCATCTAGAAGATTCAATATGCCTGTTAGAGATCTGAAGTTGTTAAATACCAGTATAAAAACCAAGTTAGATAAAGCATGATCTATGGGCTTGTTAAAACCTGTCTTATTTCAATGAAGAGGCAAATTCATGGGAGCTGCTGAGAAAAGCCATCAGCAGATAGGATACAAGCAGTTAACGAACAGTTTGCTTTCAGGGATGTTTGTAGCTTTTCAGCTCACATTTGTTAGCAAGACGTGGACGTGCACAGGGTGTAGTTACTGGGACTCAATGCAGTAATGTTGTAAGCAAAAACTCACTTGGATCCAAGAAAATCCACGTGTCCTTTTGCGATGCTGCCAGCATTTACCATCAGCTGAGGTGTTCTGTCGAAGAAAGACGTTTTGGGCACATTAGGCTTTCTGAGGAGCTCCGCTGTGTCCCATGGCGCATGTTTTGATGGAGCAGGTTGATGTCTGGATTGTGCTGTGGACCTGCCTGTTTCCCGTGGGCTTGGGGGAAGGTGAAGGGGAAGCAGAGGCTGGCACTGGGCAGGGCGAGAGAGCTGCTTGGGTTCATCTCCCCCACCGTGCTGGTGGGCTAAGGGAGGGCACTTGTTTGGTACAAGGAACTGCTGGGCTTGGAGGACGGCTTCTTGCTGTATGTAGTCGTGTCACAGTGCTTGGGACCTATTATCAGAGATTTTAAAAGAATAATTTAAATGAGTGAATCTAGCACAAAGGTGAGAGGAGGAAAATGCTGATCAAGGTCACTGAGGTTATCTGTGCCCTTCTCCCACAAGCGATTGTTTATACAGTTTCTTCTTATGGCTGGAATGACTTTCCAAAACCTGGCAGGGCTCGATGCAAATGGAGAGTTTCTCACTGACATCAGCGAGCTGCGAATTGCACCTTAAGCTTCCAGGCTTGTTTCGTTGGGGGCCTTCCCTAAAAGCCCTTGGCAGCAGGCCTACAAAAACAAATAGGTTGTTTTCATTTAAATTATTTAAGATGCCTTGTCTAGATATCTCTTCTGCACTGGGCGACAACCTGATTGTATCTGCTGCACCTTTGACTTTCATTAATCCCTCCCTTCCTGATTGCTATACCTTCTCTTGTTTGTGTGATGCTTGTCGTGTAGGTTGCAAGCTCTGGGCCAGCAAATCTTCTCTCCGCAAGAACATCCAGCCTGTCTTTGGGTTCTGTCAAAGCAGCGTAAGATGCTGTGAAATCTTTACGGTCTCTGCCGTAGAGGCACATTGTTGTTTTATTTATTGCATGAACATAACCCGTTCCTCATTTTGCAGTAGGTGCCAAACTGAGTAAGAAGAAAAGATGAATTTACCCATATTTCAGGCTGTAATTTGAAGGACCATGGATGTATCAATTCCAGAGATTTTTTGACAATGAAGCAATCTCTCGCTATTGATATGGGAAAGAGGTTCTTTGTTGTTCTTCAAGGGAGTTGCAGTGCTGATAGATGTCCTCTGCAATAGTGACTTGAAGAACAGAGTAGCATGGCGGTACTGTATTGAATAGAAGTCAATATCTGGTTGTGTTACAACAGGAAGCTCGTTCTTGCAGGCCTACTCATGGTTTGGGGCAAGCTAGTGATGTTTTATAAGGTAGTCATGTAGGGGGGGAAAATAATTTCCCTTCTTTTGCTTTATGTTTAGATACGTCACTTTGAGATCACAGGATGAAAGCAGCATGAAATGTTATGGCGAAGACAGCACAGCAAGATACAGGAATCTCAGAAATACTCAAAAATCAGGTAACGTTGTGGCATCATATGACCTCTTTCTGTGAGGCTGGCTTGTTTAATGACGTTCAACGGTTTTTATCTGTTTTCCAGAGTTTGGGCTTCTGAGTCTCTGTGGCTTTATTGATGGACTTCTCAAATATGACTAGTTGTGTGTTGGCTTTGTGTCCTGTAAAACATTATTTTATGTACCACAGTATATATGACAGAGGAGATCTCCGCACACTTAAATTTTTCTTAAAGGTCTACCTTGGCTATATTGTCTCATACAAGCAAAATGGACATTAATTTAAAAAAACCAAGCAGCCATGGCAGTCACCTTTGCATAGCCATTGGATTTTATTTGGCTTCCTTGCTAGGTACCAACATGATGTACTTTAGAGGGAGTGACTTTTCAGAGGGTCCTGCAGCTGCATTTCTGAAAACTCAGTCTCCTTTGGGGGAGACACTGGTCTCAAAATAGCTGTTCCCTCCCTACTGAAAGCTTAGCCATATGCTATTTTCCACATACTACTACTTCTGCCTTTTTTTTTTTTTTTTTTAAATTGTTTATCTGTCTCAGGATGTTTCCTTCTTGCCTGTTTTTGCAAATCCTAGCATATGTTCTCTGAGTGTTTCACAGCATTTACAGTTACAGAAAAAGGCAATCACGTTACACGCTTCAGAGTGTAAACACTGTAGAGGTCGGGAAGAACCTGGTTAAGTGCATTATAAGGATGCTGACCTTACACTAAAATTGTGTGCTTATCACAGCTGTAGCCACAACAGTAACCGATGGATTGATGTTTGAATGGAAAGGCATAAAGATTTCCCCTCCTCCCTCAAATCAACAGCAGTGGCCAGACGTTGTAAAGTAGCCACATACAGTAAGTGGGCAAGGTGTAACCTCTGTCCTAAGATCTTCATGCTGGGGTCTTGTCACATCTGCAGAACTAGGACCTTGCTGGGGAAAAACGAGTCACTCAGTTCAGTAATAGAAGTAAACTAAAATAT
Source organism: Burhinus bistriatus (assembly GCA_013397275.1). NCBI lineage: Eukaryota > Metazoa > Chordata > Aves > Charadriiformes > Burhinidae > Burhinus > Burhinus bistriatus. Next base: position 310,993 of record VYXH01006801.1, on the reverse strand, counting down.
GAAATTGAGGGCAATTTTGATAATAGGACGTTTGTTTTCTGGGAAGCATTTGAGAGTATTTCCCTTGATGTAGGGCTCAGCAGAAGGTACTACAATTTATTTAATCTAAGCAGTCAGTAAACCCACATTGGTTGAAGACATTTCAAATCAAGTTTCATAGATAGCTTTAGCCTTGATAAAATATGCAGTAATGTATTTGTGAATATTAAAAAATCATTGTGTTTATCACAGGTGACCGGCCCCTTTAATTAATGCTGTCCTCTGTAAGCTTTTTAGTCGCTTAGTCATGGACTGTGCAATTCAAATGCCTATCTGGTCTTAGTCAAGGTTTGTGGTTTATTTTATTTTTAATCAGTATTGTGAGGAGATAACATCACTTTATATTTGCCGTTTTTATGAAGTAAATTGATACCTGCTTCAGTTGCAGTTCTCCAAACCCTTCAAAGTACCTCGAAACGGTAATGCCACTTCACTGACAGCAAAGATAATCAGATTTGTTGAAGCAACCTTCTTCATTTCTTCAGGACTCATGGAACTGTACCTCCCTCAAACTAAATTGAGTTAGTGGTTTTATTTAGAAATCAGCCTCCTCTTCTTGAATAACCAGAATTCTGTTAGTTTTGGGAAAAAAAGTCTTGATTAAATTACCAGTGCCTCAGAATGCGTTTTCTACTTATAGCTTAGATCAAAAGGAGAGGAAAATGTTTCTACTTGTTTGTCTTCCTTTCTCCTCCCCCTTTTCTAGAGACTTTCCTGAGATGATCAACTGTTGTTTTTGCTGTTGTTTTTTTGTTGCCTCTTTTTCTAAAACTTCATTGAAGTAGAGAAATTGCTCAGTTCCCCTCCCAATGCCGTTGTTGCTCTCCCCTCCCCCAAGTCCAATGTGTTCTTTATTAAACTGAATTAGGACATTCTAGTCTCTCTTAAGAGTGGAAATGGGAACAGCTTAAATGAGCAGCCACATGAGACTCAGCAGCCTTTCTAATGGCACTGTAGAAGGAGCTGAGCTGCAAAGAGAATGATAATTTTTTAACAATTTGGGCAACTGTTGAAGAATTACCAGTATTAATATTAAAATGCAGCTAATCTGTTTTTCCCCTTATGTTTTAAGAGTATATAGCTTTCCTAGTATGCTTGCTATAAAATTGGTGTACTAAGTATTTTGCTTCCTTTCCATCCTCTTTTTGCTTTTGCAATTATTTTATTTGCGTATGTTCTCATATACTGAAGTGGGTTTTTTGTTGTTGGTTTTGCCTAACACCTCCAGCCTTTGGGTTTGTATGCAGCTATGGGCATGGATTTGAAACCTCTGCCATTCAGAGAAAGTCAGAATTGAAGTGCAGTAGAAAACATCCGACCAGTTGTATCCAGGATTGCGAATGAAAAGTTTTCCAGCTCTGTAAGCATTTGTCCTTGGGATATAAAATATCCTATATAAAATTATTGTTGGTCCTTGAAATCTGTAGTTCTGTTTTGGTGTTTGTTCTAAGCAAGATAGCCATGATCCTGATACCTTTTCACCCTTGTTTTCAGTCTCTGCCTCTCTTTATTGCTGTATCAGATGTCTTCAGGGTTTCTGTAGATAATTTAAAAAAAAAAAACAAACCAAACACAAAGGTAGATCTTTGATTTGGTATCTTCTTACCTCTCTTTCCCCTTCTGTCTCTGCTAGTTCATCCAGCCACCTTGCTTGGCGCAGAAATTATTCATTCTGTTTCAATACTGGTTGCTTTTTTCACCTGCTTATTTCCCGTGCCAAAAAACCCTGGAGCTGGGGTTTGAACTGTGGCTACATGAAGAGTTACAGAAGCAAAGCCGGTATCTAAACAGCCTGCAAGAGCATGGCGGTCTCTTGAAATATGCCGCTCTTCCTCTCCCGGTGCTGTGCTGCTCAGCCATCCGGCAGTGCTGCTGTCACTACCTCTGAAGATGCAGAGGCAGTGCCAGCTTCACTCCTGAGAGCTGGGTTTGAGTAATGCAGGTATCTCTGTTCTCAGGTAGTGCTCTCTTGGTTTTTAAAGCCACAGTGGGTTTTTAGTTGTGGCTATATGCTGGTAGTGCCCAGCTGAAAATCTTCCCGGTCTGTGCTATTACTTAAAGGCTGGATTACAGTCCGCCCATGTGGCAGGGACCGCTGGTGGCATCAGTGTTAGCAGAGCAGAGGCTATCAGGGGCAAAACTGCTGTGTATTCCTGTGTCTATCCTAAGGGAAATCAGAGAGCAAGATGATGTGGATGATAGTTGTCTTGACTTAGGAATACCTTAGCAGAAGATCTCACAGTTCTGAATAACAAAACAGGCCGCTAAAAACATTCTCATAAAAAAAGTTAAAAATTGAGTAAGATAAATCATGTTTTGTTCCTGTTGAAGCTAAGTGAGGGGGAATATTGAAGGAAGGAAGGGAACAGAGAACTTCTGGTTTTGGACTTCATCTTACCTGCAGTTAAAAATGAAGCTTGTACTCTGGCAGCAAGAAGACAGCCACTTGAGAAAGCCCTGTCTCAGCCTGTGCAACTGAAGGGCAGTAAGGCACGATTAAAACAAGTCTCCAGCGTTGGGAGAACACACAGCAATGACACATTTCTGTAAGCAGGCATGCTTTGAGTTAGGTGTTACAAAAAATCAGTTTAGACTGCTAAAAGTAGTGGTTAAACTTGCTTTAACTGATGTGTTACCGTCCCAGAGGGAGGGACGTAAGGAGGGATTGTGCTCCAGCAAATGAACATGTGCTGATACTGTTGCTTGTGAGTAGCTGCAGGTGTTCTGTCCTGCAAAAGCTGGTTGAACATGGAGATCTTTTTTGCATCTGATGTCTCATCCAGTCATCTTTTGTTCAGGTGAAGTAGTAATTCATCTATAAAAGCATGCAGATTTTTGCTTAAAGTGACAGCTGAAAAACTTGAAATAATTGGACAAACCAGAGGATCCAATTCCCTTTTGATATACAGCCATGCAACATACTGAGACAGCTTAGATCAGTGCTATAATAACTTTATGGCCTATTAATGAGTCTGCCTCCTTCACCGTCAGCTCTCCTACGGTCTTTTGTCATCCCTCTCCGTTAACTCCATACTGAAACTGGACGTGGCTGGCATTCAGTCCTGGTTTTGCAGCCCACACCCAGCCCAGCTTTCATGCACCGACTTGGCGTGGATGTCTTGCTCTGAAATTCATGTGGATTCAGGCAGTTTAATAGTGTGACTGTGGCTTGAGCTGTTGTTTACTAGAGCTGAAAAATTCTGCAGGTTTCAGCTTCTGTGGTGTGTGATTGAGCTGGGAGTGGTTTTTTATACGTTATAACTACCATCTTCTTGAGATTTCACTGCCTGTCGTCTTCTCTTAAGTTCTTCTGACTCTCCAGTGATTCAGTTAATGAAGGAGGGAAATCAGGTCACCTGTATTGAAGACTGATAACGTCGGAGTATTCTTCCATTTCATGTTTACCAGAATTAAGTTGTGGCGTGCTTCCAGGAGAGACTATTACGTGTATTTCCTTACAGTTGCTTGTGTTTGAAGAGAGAGAGTTGGAGTGTGTAAAGGCATTTCAGCCAGCTTGGCGTGTCCCTGGCTCTCAGTCTGGAGAAGGGAGCTGTGCAAGTTGTAGGGGACCACGTGGAAATGATGAAAATGAAAGAGCTGGAGCGAAACCTTGTCTCTGTTGAAATCAATTGAACTCCCATTAGTTTGAGCCTAGATTCCATCCATAAACTTAAATAGGGTATTTCTCTTTCTAGACAGTCTACAGAAATGTTTCTGTCCTTTTGCATTTGTTTTCATGTTTCTTTGTAACGATTGTGTAATTGGGATATATCTGTAATGTCAAAAATGTAATAGGTTAAGTAGCATAAATGACTGTTGGGAAGAGAAGAAATGCAGAACTGCAGAACCATTGTTGCTTTAAAACTCCTGCTGCTTTTAGTTGTTTGATTTAACCGTTTTGTAGTTAGAGTTGTTGTTGTTGTGAGAAATTGCAGTGATGGGTGTTCAGGCACGAGTGCTAAACAAAAAGGAGAGAAAGCACCCTTTTTTTTCCTATGACTGAAAGAAATAGAAATCATTCGGTATGCTGCCAGTGGCTTCTCAGTTAGCCAGACGCTAACTTTGGTACCCCTAAAGCCTTAATGATATTGTGTACAGCACTGGAATACTCTGTTAGATTTTAATCTGATGAGAAATGTACACTGTTAGCATTTTGTTAAAGCTGATTGCAAATGGTCAGTGTATACAGCATCAAGCCCTTGAATTTAAGTCTGTTCAAGTACTAAAAAAATACCTGTTATCTAAGGGACTGGTTTATTATTGATTATGCTTTTATCAATGTGCCTATCTGTTTTTTTTTCAATGTTACATGAAGGTAGAATAACAGCGCTTTTTTAACATTTGTACTTTTCTCCCTCCAGCTCAGTGATGCTTTTGAAAGGAATGTTTTAATCTTTTTTTTTTTTTTTCCTGTTTTTTGGCAGTGGAATGGGTGTTTGAAAACAATGCAAATTTTTTCAAATGTGAGTCTCATAGTGACTGAATTTCACAGTCCTTTTGTGACCTGATTGGTATTTTAATATAATATTCCATTATAATTTTTTCAAATTTTTACAAATATTTCTGTGTAACCATGATGATAACTCTGTAATCTACCTAACAGACAACAGAATGTCCCACCTCCCAGTCTGAAGGTGAGTTAAGGATGCTGGAGCTGCTGGAGAGGAAATTTCTTTAAGGTCTCCTCTCCCCCCTGCCCTGCCCCCCTCCCCACTTCCTTCTGAGAGAGGGGAAAAGAGAGGTTTGTGCTAATGCCTTGGATATAAAAGCTTCTTGACTGTTTTCCAGTATGCTGAGAACTGTGACAGGTAATCCCCAGGTGAAAGGGTGCAGTAAGTGGAGTTTGGTGCATGCCCAAGGGGTGACATTTTTCTCTTGAACACAAAACTAGTTGTGGCTGCTGGTATAGGTGGCAGCATCTGCCACTGTGGTGCTCCTGCCTGTGGGAAGAGTAGGGGGTCAGGGGCCTGGCTGGCCGCTTGATTCATTGTTATACCAAAATCATGTTGTTTGCTACCTTAAGAATAAGTGCTCTTACTGTCCTTACTCCTGAAATTCTTGCAGTCTTTTAATTGACATTTATTCTCGTTCAGTGGTTTGTATCACTTACTATTTCTTGTCCTTTGACTTAGTACTTGTCACTTCAGACTTGAAAAAGAAGGGCCAAGGAACTTGGTGTAAATTACAACCCTGTTAATAGGTGAAATGGGACATACCTCCTATACAAAAGGTGTATCGACAGATCCAATAGTGGCCTGTTTCCACGGGAAGATGTGTTCAGAGCATCTCGGCTGAGCTTTCTTAACTTGGCAGGCGTAAGAGGTGATGCATATTCCTTTGTAGGATCCCTCTCTTCCTCTAGAAGTTGATGGCCTTTCAGTGTGAAATATCACACAGTGTTTATTTTTATGCCCTTTGAATGTTTTGTGGAGGCTTTGTTTAGTTTCCCTTCATAATTTTTAATAGGAAGTCTTTGAAGTTGGGTTGCGGCTGAAAAATCTTGTTGGCAGCCTGACCGTTCATTGTTGACTCCTATCTTTTTTTAATTGTACGTCTATAAAAATCTGGAAGGGAGTGTGTTTGGAGAAACTATGAAGCAATGTATATTTCTGGAAAGGGGAAATAAGCTTGCAATTATTCTCAGCCATTATTTGTCACATGAAAATGTTACATGCTAATGGCTGCAGATGGTTTACACAAAAACTGTGTACACACTGAAAGCCCTCTTCATTGGAAGCTATGGTTTTCTGTCATACATTATGCTAGAATGAGAAAGGTTTTTTCTGCCTGCAGCTATGTATTACCCTTATTTACTGTTGCTAGCACAAAACTCATTAATACGCATCTGGCAATGGTTAAAATTTTCTCCATTGGTGACTTCACATTTATCCATCTAGATCAAGGATTCTTCTAAGTTTAAAAAAAGTAAGGACATCAGTACACAGGAGTCTTTGGTGGAAAGTATTATGTTTAGAAAAGCGGATGTGAAGGAGGCACAGAGTTAAGGTTGCGGTTTAATATTTTTGTGCTCTTGTTAAAGTTCAGAATCAACTTTTCTGTTTAAAACATATTTATGTGTGAATAGGCATATTGTACCTCTCTGCATGTGTGTGATTGCAGACACTGTGACTGCTTCAGACTGTGGAATAGTAAAACAACCCTATAATGTGCCTATGTATTTTGTTTTATTCATCAAAAACAGTACAGACATCTGTAAAGTGTTACCTTGAATTAGAGTTTATACAGTAAAAATGATAAAAGGTTGCATTCGCTATAAATTAGTCTCTTAAAGTAATGCAAACTGAAGAAGGAAGGGTGAGACAGTAGGACAGAAGTTGGATTTCAGCACTCCCGATGTAAGGTGAGTGGTCAGACGAGACTTCCATGGACTGGTTTGGTCTTAGCATTAATCAGGTTTCACATAGATGGAGCAAACAAATCTACGTGCACAGCTATAGTTGGGTAACTATGCTCGTGATTATTTTTTTTTCTCTTTATTGTCACAGCAATGAGCATTAGGGTTGCATATTATTCCTCAGTGACGCTCTATTTTCATACCACCAGTGGACACCTCCTGTAGATACCCTGGAAGTTGTGAGAAGCTGTGGAAGGCTCTGTACAAATCCCAGATTGCAATTAACTTTTCTTTATGTCCTTTTAGATGCTGATATCTGAGTATGGTCACCTTTTTTCAAAGCTATGGTTTTACCTGCCTTTTCAGGCCTTTGTGGAGGCACCCATGGTGTCCACAATACTTGATTTTGTGTTATAAAATAGGCATGTTGCTTCTGACAATAAGGCTGTAACACTAGGAAGGTGACTTGGCCTGACAGTTAACTCTCTTGCTAAAACTCGTGAGACAGCAATATGTGGCCAGCTAAAACTGCTTGAATGTTCATATACTTTAGGTGAAAAAAACAGTTTTGAAGAATAAGCCTTTACTGATTTGGCAGAACACTTTTATTGGAGCACTAGAGGAGAGGCAGGATAATGGGATGAGGTGAAGTAATCTAACTGCTCTGGAATAGCCCAGCTGCTACAATTTTGCATCTGATTATGTATTTCAAACTAGGAGACTCTATAGTTTCCTTTGAGGCAATAACAATAACAGTTTATGCAGAGAGCTAGCACTTACCTTGTCTTTCTCTTGTTCCACAGGTGCTTGGCACACTGAACTTATTGATCTGTGTAGGACTTGCGCCATGGTCCATTTATTGAAGATGTGAAGCAACATTGAGTCTGAGATTGGAATTACTGACAGACTGGAGGAAATCTTAGTCCTTGTGATGCACGTGGACATGCTGAATTACAAGTAATTCTAGCTCTTTTCCCCTTCCCTCCCTTCCCCTCACTCAGCTATCTCAGGGTTCATAGAGATTTCAATGGTTCGCGTGCCTGTAAGTTTGGAACAGAAGTGACCAAAAATGGGGGACCAGCAATTGTATAAAACTAACCATACTGCCAACAGCAATGAGAACTTGTACTACCAACACCACCAAATGAACTCCCTTCCATCTCTAAATCATAGCTATGGAACATCTGTTATGGATGCTCCCCACGCATCCCCTCTCTCCCCCCAGTTTCCCCAAGATTCAAGAGACAGTATAGCTTTGCCTGTAGGTTCAAAAAGTCTTGGGTCAATGGATACATCTAGACAAACCAGTTGGACGCATTCTGGCTCAGGAAACCATGTCCCAGTGAGGAACAACTTGAATAATCAGAACGCAATGTGGAGCCCCCTCGGGCAGGGGGAGTCCCATGACGGATACCAATATCCTTACTCTCAACCCAGTGAAAATCGATCGCAAAAAATTACCAGTGGGGTCCTGCATAAATTGGACTCCTTTACACAAGTATTTGCTAACCAAAATCTGAGGATTCAAGTCAACAACATGTCTCAGGTTTTGCACACCGAGTCTTCGATGGTGGATAATTCTGGTGACAGTGCGCTCAGGCAGCTGCTGTCCCAGAAGCCAGCGGTTGAGCAACAGCCTGTAACTTCCAGTGTACAAAGATATCAACCAGTGCCACAGCAAACGCACCAGAATTTTGCAAGCACACAGCAAAAGCAACAAATGCAAGTCATGCAGCACCAACAGTTGTACTATGACTACCAGCAGCATTTGTCACAAATGCAGATGCATTCTGCATTTCAGCAAGGACAGGCGCACGTTCAACAGATGCAGTCCCAGCAGCTCTTACCGCAACAGATGCAGCACTTGCAGCAGACTCAGTACTACGCTCAGCCACAGCAGGGACATCAGCGGCTCTCGATACAGGAGATCCAGCAGCAGCAGCAACAGCCAACGCGGCAGCAGCAGCAGCGGCAGTGTCCAGTGCAAATAGCTCAGTATTACCAAACGCAACCTGTCATGCAGCAGTTACAGCAACAGCAGCAACAGATGCAATTGCCGCTTCCTCCGTATCACAGGGAACACGATCCAAAGACTATGCATGAACCACACCAGTACCCTCAGGATCCAAGTCATCCTGTGCAGCTTATCCAGTTGGGAGCAGTGCCTCAGTATTGCTACCAAGATCCACACGAACAGTACAGGCACTTGTACCCGCAAAGTTTACTGCAGCAGCAGCAGCAAGATCAGCAGAAGCAATACCCAAGTGAAAGCAGAGCGCCATCTCTGAACTCCCACGTTGGCCTCACTCCACCAGAGACCACAGAGGATCATGCACGGCAGGAGATTAATTCTGTAGGCAATGCTGGCCCTCATCGAACTCTTTTGCCACCCTCGGGAGTTCATCTGAACAACAAAAGCTCTCAGCAAGACTCTCCCAGCGCCGCATGGCCTCAGGTAGGTAATATTTTAGATCCCTGCTCAGCCAAACTTGTTTTGCTGAAGAGTAGCAAGGTGTGGAAATGAAATGGTTGCAGGAGAGCTGGAAGGTTAGGATGCGAGCGGTGGACGTCACTGGGATGTTTTGGGGAACTGCATTAACAGACTTCTCCTGTCTACATCACTGGGTTGGCTTCGGGCCAGGCTGGCAGCAGCACAGAGCTACTGCTGCTGCAGGGCTGCCGCTTCCCTCGCAAGAGGCTTTGGGAAGTTTTGCCTTGGTTTCTGGAGAGGAGGGACCCAGTTACAGCAAAGCACTCTTCCTAATTTTTCAACACCTGAGGGCTCGATTGTGCCGGAGAGTTAGTCAAGTCCCTGCTTCCAAACCTAATACTTCTGGGTCAGAGCGAAGGTTTCAAACAGCAGGTGAGTGTGGGAAAACTTGCACTAGCCGTGCTCACAGAGGCACTGATTTGGTAGAGACATGTAAAGATCTCAACTCAGAGGCTTTTAATATTAGTAAAATCATACTCCAAATGCAAACATAATGCTGTGAGTACCTTCATTTATGCATTAATATTTCCTGAAAAATTATTTTTCTCTTTATTCCCCTCTTTTCCCGCTTCTCCTTTGATAGCAGGTACCACTGTCAGATGGCAGACTGCAGCCACTGTCCCCAGAACAAAGGTATTTTTAAAAGATATTTTTTTTTTTGTCTTTTTAATTTAAATGTAAGAATTACAAAGGAGAGCTGTGGTTTAGAGGGAGGGGAATGCACTCTGGGTAGGTCAAGGATGTTGCTCTTCTGGAAACATCTTTAGCTATGTGAATATAAATTTGTGTGATATCCACCCTCCCCCTCAGCAATAAAATCAAATAAGTGCTTTGTCTTTCAAAAAAAAAAAAAAAGAAAAAAAAAAAAACCAACCCAAAACAAGTTATTTTAACAACAGAGTTGAATGAGGAGAGAGGGTTATTCAGTTCATAACAAGTTACAAGCAGTTNTTTAAAAAAAAAAAAAAAAAAAAAAAAAAAAACCAAACCAAAGCCAGGGGAGTAGTTTGCTCTTAGTGTTGCATTTGTAAGAGAAGAGACTATGGGTGGTTTAGAATCTTTGGCAGCTGGGATCTTCTGTTTCTCTTAAGGTCTCACCTCTGAAGTGCTGAGGTGTCCTCCAGCATGGTTGTCTGCCATAAGTAGGGGTATTATGTCCAACTACTCATTACCTGCTGTCACAGATGGGGAAATATAGGTCTGTCCTGATAGATCTAGTGGGTTCTTAGTCTTTTCTATATGGAGAGCCACGTTTTGATGAACATATCCTACTGGAATCTTTCCTTCTCCCCATCTTGGGAGCACCTGATGCAGGTTATTGCCCACATATTCCACAGCACTCACCCCATGCTTACTTGTGGCTTCATAACCATCTAGCTGTAAAAGTTTATTGACTTCCTTGACTAAAAAGCTTCCTCTGCAACAAAGGGGACACGCCAAACTAATGTTGCTTCTTCTGTTCCATGCTAAAAAAAAAATGAAAATAAAAATAGTGGCCAGAACAGAGAAACACTTCCTGAGAGAGCTGATGCGAAGAACAAGCTAATGTGTTCAATATGCTTGAAGGAGTTTAAGAGTTTGCCTGCTCTAAATGGTCACATGAGGTCACATGGAGGAGTAAGAGCATCTCCTAACTTCAAACAGGTAGCAGTTCGTTTTACTTCAGTATTTGGCTCTCTCCTTTCTTTGTTGATGTTTGCTTGCTTTGCCATGCTTTGCTTTGCTGTCAAAACTTGTTCTTCTCAACGCTGTTTTGTTATGTCACACCCTGCATATGTAGAAGTACACATAATTCTGCTAGTTCACAGGCCAGAAGTCTTGCTTTAAAGTCAGAGGCAGTGGTGGAGGACAGAACAGTGTTTGTCCCTCTCTGTTTCTCTGCATGTTACAAAAACACCCTACAAAGCCGTGTCAGGAGCATCTAAATTTTTTCCCCGTCATGTTTGTTTATTATATTAGAAATACCAGGAACATCAAGTCTTCCTTATTTTCATTTGGACTACTTGGATGACTAAGGGATGTTTATTGGAAGCCTTCCCAGGCTTTAATTGAAGGAGCAGAATTGTTGAATCTTTGACAGGTTTCTTCCCAAGTGTTTTAGTTCTATAGGTATCAACAAATACCACACCAAAAATGTGGGTTTGAGTTGTTCTGCATAAAAATAACTTGGCCCGTCAGTCCTTCTCCGTCCTGATATTTTAGAAATTCTGTCCTAACAGGGAATAGCGCAGGAAAGCAAAGAGCTACCAGAGTTAGACCATCTGTGTCTTTTTTTTTTTAGGTGGGTGATGGGGAATTCTGCCTTTATAATGATAACAGGGGCATGTGTTTATCTCCCCTCCTGGAAGTTGTCTTGTAAAGATGCTCAGTGTGGTTATTTATCACTGAGACTGAATCCTATGTAGGAGTCACAAGTAATCTGCCAACTTTGTTCAAGGCAAATAAAGAGTCCAAGAAGCAGCGCTGTTGTGTGTTTTGTAACCCTGGCCACTTCTTTTCAGCCACGGTGCGTACGTTGCATAGTGTATCGACCCAGAAGTAGCCCTCCCTCGCTCGGGCTGAAAGCCTTTAATTGTCTGTACAGGATGAAGGAGAGAAACCACCACAGCAGCCGCTGCCTAAAGAGGTGGATAGTCTCGCGCCCATCGTCATGCCAGTGTCTGTCCCTGTAAAGCTTCTGTCACCCGAGCCCAGCACACAGCCCTCTGCCAGCACTGCCACAGTCAAAGACAAGCCTGCCAACTCTGTGTCAGATGATGAGATGCCTGTTCTCGTGAAGATGACTTGCTCTCCACCGTGCAGTCCAAAAGTGGCCAACCCCTGCTCATCCTCTGTGAGTGCTGCATTTCTTGCCACTAACTGTGCTGTGCTTGTTAAATCCCTTTGCTTATAGTGCTGCTACTTTCTAAAATGTCCATATTTTAGAATATTTTCCAGAATCTTAATGATGCCTAATAAACAAAAAAGGCCTTGTAGCATCATATCATTTCTTCCCGAGTCATTTGAAAATATTAATTTTCCCTTTGTTGGGGAATCAAGACCTAAGCTGAAAATAAATATTTTGAAGTTGGTATGTGATATTCTTTTATCTCACTAGAACAAAGGGATTTAGTATCTTTTTACTGTTTTTGTTTTTTCCTTTTCAGGCTGCTTTGTTTTTATGTTTTTGCTTAAATTCAGCAGTTTTATTTCTTCCTGTTTTTTAAAGTCACATATATGTGCTTCTCATGTCAGCTAAAGATAGGAGGGCACTGTGCAATGCTTACAATGTGTGCTCTAAGCCAATATGAAGCTTGCCGACTGAGTTTTGCAATGAATTAATTTTTCCCTTTCTCTCTGCATGCATCAGATCTAAGGGTTAATCACTGGCAATTCTGATATAAGAAAAATAGCTATGCTTAGTGCTTTTATTTTGCTCATAAAACTGAAATTGTCAGGCAGCACGAGGAATTGATGAGCACTTGAATGAGATGTGAGAATGCTCTTTATTTTTTTCCTGAAAGAGTCCTGGAACAAGCAGTATTTATTTTGCATTCTAGTGTAGGAAGAGATGCTGCTCGTTCCTTCAAATCCATGCTGGCAGACTACGCCATGATAAGAGATTACTGGGGAGTATAAGTACTGCATGGTATTATCTGTATAATGCAGAGAAATCTCTTGTGTTGTTTTTTTTTTTTTTTTTTTTTCCTTGTCCTCATGAGGCTGATGGCCAAATGAGGGGACAGCATATACCATCGTGGGTGACTCCTTATAATATTTGTGTATTTATCACACCCGCTCCTGACCCTTCACTCGACATACACACTAATTTTAAATATGTATAAAATCTTTTACTTTGCTTCTTTCAGATGGAGGTTTTACACATAAGCATCCACTTTACTGTGGAAGCCAGCATCTCACAATACTTAGCTTGTAACTCAGCAGTGTAGTTCTTCTCTATTTCTATTTTCTGGAGAGAAAAGGGACAGTCTTTTCTGAATCCTTGAGCTCTGAGTGGGAGATCTTCTCTAGAGACATCAGAGTAGGTGGCTTGGGCTTGTGTATTTCTGCAACGTATGTAAAGTGACTGTGATTAAATCTGCCAGTGTTTGGCTAGATGCACATTCATTCACTGAAAAATTATTCTTGCAGTCTTTGTTATTACCCAAGCAAATTAAACTCGCGCAGTTTCCTGTCTGGATCTTGCCTTTTATATAACAGTAGCATTGGAAACATTCAAAGATCAAAAGATCTATAGTTCCTTCTTCTGTAAAGAGATTGTGCCATTGGAGACTTTTTTTTTTTTTTTTAAAATACCAAAGAACTGGAGCTGTGTTGCATGCATTTATGCTGTGCTTTGAGCTGTCCAGAAAAGCTCCCACAAAGCTTCTGGAATCAGTAAAATCAAACAGCAGAAGGAAACTAAATATTCAGCAAGACTACAGGACGGTGAGCTGAAACTAGCAGTCAAGTGAGGTCCATCAGGATCTGCACAGAGTGGATCTATCAAGGTGCGGCAGCAGGGCCCACAGGGATGCATTCGGTCTTGCGTAATGAGAATCAGCTCCTGGAGCTTCAGAAAAGTATTGGGCCCATGGACATCACGGTCTCCTTTAATATTCAATGATGTGATCTTTTTTGAAAGTAGTGCTCGTATAACCACACTGAGGCTGGAGAAGCAGCGTAGGAGATGGAGGTGTGTAGGACTTTGTTGGTTAGTTTGCTTTACGCTAGTGAAAAAGGAGTACCAGCTCTTTCACATTTAAAGAGCAGAACAAAATAAGCCCTTAATCAAAGACTTGGATCTGGCCTTCTGGAGTGGAGGGGGTTGGTTTGTTTGTTTTTTCCTTGAGTTTAGGGGGTTTTCCCCCTCTCTCCTCTTTGAACACTAAATGCTCACCATCGTGATGAGTCCACGTGGTCTGTGGTTACAGATAACCCTCACCCTTTCACTGTTCTGAATGTCCATTATCAACAAACTTCTCTGTAAAGCTGCATTTTTTCCTGCAGAAGAAAAACTCTCTTAAACTTTATTTTTTTGGAGAGAAAAGATGTCAGCAGCTGTTGGAGAGGATACAGCCATGATCTAACAGAGAGGACAGGACCTCTGTAATCAAAAACATTTGCACAAGCTGGAACGTATTAATCTATGGGATAAAGGGTGACAGTGCTAATGCTCCTTTAACATGATTTTTATTGGGTGAATGTGATTCTCAAGAACCACCCATGGTGTAAAGATGTATGTTGTCTAAACATACATTGTGGTAATTTACTTTATGTAGTAGTAGAATTTACCAGATGATGCAGACATTCTGGAGTAGCCCTATCTGTCAGAAATTTTCTTCTGCTTTCCAAGTTTATCATAAAGAAAGCAGTATATTTAATACCGTGTTCATCTAACAGCTTCTATGTGTTCTTAAAGCACAATCTAAGCACAATCTAAGAACCTGTTTCTTCCTACCTCACTCCCACCCCCCAGAAATCCAGATTCCAGGTTTGCACGAATTCTGTGTCTTCTGCTTCCGTGGACTCTAGGGATTTATAGTTAAATGATTTTTAACATTTAAATCCTAGAATTCTAGGCATGTTACAATGTGTGAATATCCCAAATGGTCATCTACTACCTTTTTTCCTCCAAGGAAAGAAGAGAGAGTTAAATTCAAGATTTGTTGCAGCTGGACTGTACTCAAGCTGATGGGAATGTAGTGATAAGAGGCAAAGAATTTGAATTTATTACATTTTTCTTCCTTTCCTGCTGCTGAGCACTGCAGTAATTCCACTGAGCTCACGTGTCCTTCCTAGTCAAACAAAACAAATGCATTGGAAAACATCTCATACAAAGTTTCTAATAAACTGTGACTGTGTAATGAAGTAACTCCCAACAGCCTGTGTGTGCAGCCTCTCCATGTCTGTGCCTGTGGCCCAGCCCTACCTTGACCCAGAGGGATTGTTGAGGGAGGTGAGGCTAATTTGTCCTGGCTTTTCTCACTCCTCTGAGGTTTCTGTGTAGGACCAGATAGTGTACTGGCCAGGCTTATTAGGGTGGTACCTGAATAACTGCCTGGTGTTAACAGCTTTTCTATGATTGTTGCCCTAAGCTGTAGGGGATTGTGTGCAAACCACATTTAAGCTTGCCTAAATACTAAAGTTCTGTGTGTTTTCATTTAGGAAATTAGCAAAAAACCTCATCAAAGTGCTGTAAAATTGGAAGAAAGCTTCAAACCATTGCAGGACAAGAAGAAATACCGGCACAGACCTGAACCTCTCTTCATACCTCCTCCTTCCTTCAACTTCAGCATGTCTCACTCTGGTGCCACCCTGTACCAGAGTCAGCTTCGCTCTCCCCGTGTCCTTGGAGATCATCTGCTAGACCGGACGCATGAGCTCCCACCCTACACTCCACCACCGATGCTTAGTCCAGTTCGGCAAGGGTCTGGTCTCTTCAGCAGTGTTATCACATCATCTTATAGCACCTCGCATACTCAGCTGCCACTTACTCCACTGACACCTACTCCACGGGTGCTTCTGTGTCGGTCTAGTAAGTATTACATTTAGAGAGTGGCAGTACGTAGTAAATACCACTGTCCTCTCTTCTGGTCTTACCACGTTGATGAAGCCACAACTGCTCACACGCATGGCTGGTTCTGCTGCATCTTTATCAGGGTTTTTGCCTTGGATTTTGTAGAGGTCATATTAAAACATAAAGTGAATAGAGGAGCCTAACCAGCAAGTAAAGCTGCAATCTATAAATGTGGTCTACCTTAAGAAAGGACCACCGTACCTCTCGTTTCATCTGGGCCTTCTGAAGTGGAGGGAAAAGCCCTGGTTTGAGACATAGGGTTCATTTTAAGTATTTGTCGTTCAGTGCTTCACAAGAAAAGGTATCTAATCATACGTGACTGGGGCAGTAGAAACCTCTGCAAGTTCGGACATTTCTGTTACCTATAACAACTTACACTGTTTCTGTCTAAATATTGATAAAGGGTAATTTTTGCTTAATAGACTGGAGTAACGTTGATGTTCACAGGGAGGTGGCAAATGCAGCCTAGGAGGTGGAGTATCAGCAGCGATAAGGTTGTTACCAAAATACTCTTTTAAACTCAAACTCCAATCTCTGTTTCAGACAGTATTGATGGAAGTGTCATTCCGGTGACGCCTGGGCCTGGAGAACAGACTGTTGAACCGTAAGAAAAACAATTGTTTTTATCACTACTTTTATAGACTAGCTCCAGCCTAGAGGATGTGGCCTGAAGAGTTTTGAACTGGTTAGGTAGAGTTCAACTGCCTGAAATCAGTTGGGCTGGATGCATTTAAGGTTGTTCTGAATGGTGGCTGAGGATTGGGAGCAAAGTGGCTGTGGGAAATGTAGATGTTGTGGTTCAAAAGTGCTAGAAGAAGCTTGCTGAGAACCACTGAAGGTGAAAAATGGGTTAGTGATGGCTGGGAAGAGGGCTGTGAGGAGAACATATGCTAATCCAGTACTCTTGCTTTTTTTTGTATATATATATATATATAAAAAAACTGTGGAGCTTTGGAGAGGTGTTACCTGGTAGATTGCTGAGGGCAGTCTGCAGACAGGATTGTCCCTCAGCAGTAACGTCTCTTTCTGTTCTTAGCTGGAGAGTGCCAGTTTCTGTGGAACAGAAACTAGTCTTTTTGCAAGTCAGCATGTATATAGGCTAGCTTGGGTTGTCCATAAGGTATGACATCTCAGTATAGTTTAAACTGTGTATTGAAATTTTAGGTTCCCCCTAGAGATCAGGTCTCTCTAATATTCAAAGTACTTATTCCACTGAGAGTAAAGCATTGCGTAAAGCAATCTGACACAATTTCCTGCCATTCCAGTGTAATAAAAGCTTTGTTGGAAACCAAGTGAAAACTAATGTGACTTCTGTTTTTCTGCACGTTGTGTAGTAGTTGAATATTTATTTATTTATTTGTTTTTATAGACGAATCAATATCGGGTCCAGGTTTCAGGCTGATATTCCTGAGCTGCAGGACAGATTGCTAATGGAGAAAGATGTGCACAAGGCTACTTTGGTGTGGAAACCATGGCCAGAACTGGAGAACAAAGTCTTCCAACAAAGAGGTATGATGACTTGCTGTGTCAAAAGTTTGTACATCAGCCTGTGCCTGTTGAAGAAATTCACATTGATTTCTCACGTGTATACTGTACAAAACATTCAAGAGAGTATTAATTACTGAGAATGCAGAGCAAGAGACCAGAACTGCATGTTGGAGCTTCAGAGTAACAGCATTATATAGTGGCACTTAAAGTGAAGTCTGGATGAACTGCTTTCTGGCAGCCAAAGGGGAAAGATAGTTGCTGGGAAGTGGGGGGTTTTTTGGGTACTGAACTGCCTGGAAGGGCAGAGGTCACAGATGAGAGGCAGCTGGTGGCTCCTGGGCCTGTCCTGTGACCATAGCAGAGAGGAAATGCGACAAGCTCAGTGGCTTCTACCAGTCCTGAGCAGAGTTTGTTCCTGCTTCCAGCATGGTTCATTTCTGTTTCTCTACCCTGGCTGGAGTCGTCTTGGCACAGCGTCGTCACTGGCCTGTGCAAGCCACTGCCTCACAGCCAGATCTCTGCCTCTGACTCTGCAGTAGCCTGTCCCATCCCAAGCATGCGCTCTGCAAATCCCGTCACATCCCCTTCTCAGTGAGTGATCCTAAAACCAGGAGATGAGGTGCTGGGGAGAGACAGTATGAAAGCTGCTGCCCTGAACTACATTGTCTCTGAGTGGCATTACAGAATCCTTGGCTCTGCATGTTTGACTGACAGGCTACTGTATTAGCACTAAAATGTTGACTTGTTTCTGACAGTGGAAGACCTTTTAAATATGAGCTGCTCCAGTGTGTTACCTGGTGGAGGAACTAACTCAGAATATGCTTTGCACTCTCTCTTTGAAGCGAAAGGAGATATTATGGTAAGATAAGAAGCTGAAAGGGGAGATATGATCCTCTTCTGCAGATAAATTAGCATGCTTTATTAAATGGATTTAGATATGGTTATATAAAAAAGAGATTTCTGATTGATTTGCAGTCATGCTTTAAACATCCTGTAACATTTTTGTGAAATGACTTTTCCCTTTCATTCTTTAACAAATTTAAATTTCAAAGCAGTGCCTCTCTGAAGGCTTACTGTATATTTCATATAGATAAGATTACTTAGTTTATAGCCTTGGGGCTTTGAATGTCTCCCAGTGCTTGCTCCAGCCCTGATATTTCACAAACTTTATGTTTGGTCACAGAGAGTTTAGTCCTCTTCTAGTCCTTATAAAAACCCTTCTTTGTAGCAGCAATCGCATCTACTTATTTGTTCAGAACTGTGAGGTAGTTGCACAGAGTTATCACATAAATAATGCATTTCAAATATTCGCATTAGTTTAGTGATGGGAATGTTATTAACTAGGGTAAAACATCCATTTTGCCCAGTGTTAGGGAAAGACAAGGCCCTGCACCAGTTCCTGGAAAGCCAAGGTAAAATAAAATGCAACAGAACACAGGGCTGGAATGAATCTTACAGGATTGTCTAATACAGTGATTTTTAGCTTGTGTCCCAGTTTCCTTAGGCTCTGCTAGCTGCATCCGAGGGGTCTGAGACAGGTGACTGAATTTACTGTCTGGATGCGAAATTTGCTCTACAGGGGGTTCTGCATTGTCGGGGAAAAAATTTAGGGATCCACAAATTGTCTGTCTCCCTGATCCAAAGCAGGATTAACTATACTTACTCTCATTCCTGACAGATGTTGACCTAAACAGATACTCTAAAAGGCTTCACGCTGTAAATATTAATGCTATCAAACCAACCTTAATTAAATATTGGTATTAATTAACGCTATCAAATCAAACACTACTATAAACATATTTTTATGTGGCAAGCAGAAGGGAGGGAAGAGCTGGAAGTTGCTAAGTAATAGCCACATTTGTGCTAATTAAGGCAGGACAGGTGTGCATTAGGTGGTCTTCTGCAAGGTACAGTGTTAATGGGCCGTGGAGTAATTTGATGTGATTTTGTATGACAGAAAAGAAAAAAGAGAGGAAAATTAATTCATATCCTCATACTAAACAGTCTTCTAAATGCAGTTGTATGCAGCAGCTGACTGCATTTGCTAATTCTGTTTTTCCCTGCTTTTTCATTTAGGTTGCTCTTGAGAAGCTGCTGTTGAGAAAGCCACTGAGATTGAAGTGTCACCCTTTGGCAAATTACCACTATGCTGGTAGGTTTCCTTGTGACCTCTGTATCTGCTGGTGTATACAGTCCAAGGCTGGCATGCCAGGCTGGAGCATGGGATCACGCTGCACTCTCTGCTGTCTGCTGCAGGCATGGCAGCATCTAATAGAGAGGTGATCTGGACAGTGCTGAGTGGTACTTCTGGAACCTTTTGTTACAAGTTTGGCAGTTTTTTACCTGACTGACGATGTACAGAAACTTTGCATCCACGTTGCTGTGTAGGGTTCTACAGATCTAAAACTGCCTTGAGTAATTTTTTTCCTCTTTTAAATTAAAATTTAATTTGTTGATCTCCTTTTAAAACTGCTGCTATTCCTAGACTGTCATTTACTAGCAGTAAGGTCTTCATTTTCTGGTATGTAAACATCTGCCATCATGCCTTCCTTTTCGGAGGTGATGGTGAATGATAAATGAATGTGATAATCATGAGCATCCTTCCAAAGAGGCAGTACTGTAACTCTCGCTAGTGTCTTAGTACTGAATATAGAGCATCTCTTTTTGTGGATCTAGCCGAAAAGAAACAGGTCTAAGGTGGTGACTTCTTTAACAAACACAGCAAGAACTGCATTTTGGTGATGAAGAGGTGCCCTGTGAAATACACAAGGTGGTGTTAAGCCATTGGACTTAAGTTATGTCACCTAAGCATAGGTAGCAAATGTCTCTCCTCTGCAGCCCTCCATGTTATTGCTTAATGCTTCGTAGTGTCTAACAACTGCTTGGACACACAGAATAGGGTTTTACGTAAGAGACTTAAGACTTTATCTCCACTTTAGGCTCAATAGGAAACAAGCCAAGAATCTTCTGGTGGTCAGTCAGTCACAATGTCCAGGGTCATATACTCATTTCCAGTTAAAGTCATTGTACGACATAAGTATAGAAGCAAGCTACTTCCAGGCTGTAGCAGCTCACTGGAAAGACTTCCAAGTAACAAGGACTTTTGTAAAGCAACTCCTTAACCCCTTGGCCTGAGAACAAGAACAGAAACATATTTGATGTTAGCTGATAACAAGAGTGAATAAATGTGAAGATCAGGTTTTGAGTCTTGTCTGGGGGAGATGCCTAGTGCCTTTGGTAACAGCTCTGTTGCAGTCCAAAGGGTGGACGTGGCGGGGGATGGAGAAGGAGGATGTTGCCCAGGAACTTTGACCAGGGTCTCCTGTCTGAAGAGATGTCACCAAATCATATGTGTGAGACAGTCCAGGGCATGAGAACAGGAAGATGAGGAGATATCCCAGAAGTCTCATCCTCAGTGAGCGATCTAATTAGCAGAGCAGATAAGAAATTTCTGCCTGTGTGGCAAAGAAGGAGGAACAATCTTTACTGAAGCAACTTCCCAGTAGTTTCAAAAAGTGTTTAATTGTGATGCAGGGAGTGGCCAGGAGAGACTGTTTTGTTTAATCTCTCACATGAGATGTAATCCTTGTTAACTGGCATTGAGACCTGTGGACATCGGTCTATCCCTATTCCTTAAGCAGGAAAGGAAGTTTGATTTTGCTTATCACAGCATGAAACAAAATCTGACCAGTCTGGATTTGAGTACCATAAAATAACAAGACAAAGCATTATTTACCAATGCTCTTGAATGCAACATGTGATTGCAACGTGTGTTGACAGTCACACTCTAGCACTGTGCAGCAGCTCTTGAATAATAGTTTATTTGTGGTTGATAATCAGCCACTCAAGGCATATGGGAATTTCTCACAATCTAGTCCATGAATAGCTTAATATAAGTTCAAGTGGCATTTGTTTGGGTTAACTTTCTGGGCTTTCTGCTCCATACTCAGAAATCACAGCTCTTAGGCACTGCCACATTTGAAGGTGGAATAGACCAAAACAGAGCGTGGCACTGACTCATGACAATTAACGGATACCACAAAAAAGAAACATCCAAACTTACCCTTAGTGTTGCCCCCAAATGAGGGTACAAGCGAATAGCTTACCTTTGAAACCTGTTGGCTTAAGAGGGAAGCAAGTTGTAAAACTTGAGGCTTTTCTGTTTTGTGCCAAGAGAGCTGGGTACGCTGACCCAGGACTGGTTGGAAGCACACCCTAATCTCTCTGTCCTAATGCTTTGCCATCTGTCAGGATGGTGTTTTAGGGAAAGGAGAGGGAACAGGTATCTAATACAAGAGGAGCGCTCTTGCAAACACTTGCATTGTTTTCATTTGAACAGTGGAATTTCTCAGGTCTGAAGTTCTGCTGCAGTGAGAACTGCCGGAGAGATGGTCTCTGAAATAATGTGCTCAGGCAGTCTGAGAACTTCTTGTATATACTGTGATAGGGTGTGGATTGCACCTAGCATACGCTGTATGTAACGGATTTGAGCCACCTCTCCAGGGGGCTCCCTGGGTGTAGATATAGCCCCCTTGAAATCCACGGATTGGGCCCAAAGCCCCCAAATTTGTAGAAGATATTTATTGTCAGTTAATCAGTGCAAAAACAATACGGCAGGTAAAACAAAATGTAGACTAAATGTCTAAACATAAAGATCAGCTTTAAAATTTGATCTGTCTTCCAAAGTCCAAAATTCTTTCTTGCTGCATTGCAGATATCTCTGTACACATTCTCTGTATCTCCCTCAAGCTAACAAGAGCAAAAGCGGTTTCCCAGCAACCAGAGTTAAAAACAGCTTTTCTTCTGTTTCTTTTCCTACACAGGATTTATTCTATTAATTAGGTTACTTCCAATTAACCCGCATAATCTTATAAGGGTCTCTGCTAATACCACAGCTATTGGGGGAAACTCTGGAAGGCCTGAATGCCTCAGTCCTCCATAGGTGTACAATAACATTAGTTCATGGAAGTGATTCTTTTTTTTTTTTTTTTTTTTTTCCTTCTTTCCCCAGGAGGGTTGGGTAGAGGCAGGAGAGCATGACTAGAGAGGTTTGCTGAAAACTAAAATCTCTCCTTTGGTGTTGTCATGCTTTTTAAAGTTACATTTTGGCATAGTAGAGCAGACTTCTGGACTGAATCTGTGCCTTTACCCCTGCCCAAAGGAAGGGTAAATACAGATGACTGGCAAATTGTGTAAGAAGAGAATGACAGTGGTTCAGGGTAGGAAAGATGGCAAGGCAGTGTGTCAGCAAAAAGATCTTTGGGTGATAACAGAATAAGTAAAACTCACAGCTTGATGCCAGTACCTTTCTCTGACACTTAAGAGAGTTTTAGTGTAAATCTCTGTGGAAATAACTAATGCATGCTTATATGCAGTACTGGAAAAGCCTGCAGAAAAGTTAATTTTGTAGTTTTTAGCATATGACGGAGTGGTGAGATACCTGCTCTAAGCTTGTGAGCCTGGGAGTTGATGCTGAAAAGCAAAACATTTGCAGTTAATAAAAATATTTTTTTTTTTTTGGTAGACATAAGTAACCTGTAGAGTTCAATACCATGCATGGTGCCAAGCCCAAGTTAATTGAATTCAGTGCAGGGGCAAACATTTCTATGGAGAATGGTAATGTTGACAGGAATATTACGGACTTCTTTTGATAAAAGTTTTAGATGTTTCAGAAACTCTCAGACTGAAGCAGAATCTTCTCGTAGTGTAAGTCATTTCAAAGGCATCTGCTTTATGGCTTCTTGCATATCCTTCCTTTAACGTATGTAATGCTGCCCACTTTTACAAACAGGACACTGCTTTGATGCAATAGAGCAATGCTGTGTTCCTTCTTTTTGACGAATACTGAGGAAGCACACATTTGTTTCAATTTAAATGTTGATGTCACATTTTCAAGGGCAGTTAGGCTGGTGAAGCAAACACAGAATAACAATATTTGAAAGTTTTACATACAGCTTCCATTAAATGATCAGAAAGCACTTTGTGCGTATTGCACATTGCTACAATCTCCATCTACTTGTGACCTCTGTGACAGAGGATTTAAGTGTCTTACCTCAAGCCATGCAAGTGAAGAACTGCAAAAGGACCTTATAGGAGTTACCGTCTGGAGAATAAAATGATAGATGAATTTCTGTGTAGCTGAATGTAAAGTGGCATATATGGGAATAATCAGTACAAGCTTTACATATAAAATGATGAGCCCTGTGGTGATACTTCTCAATTAGAGTGAGACCTTGGGATAATAATGCTAGTTCTATGAAAGCATCAGCTCTGTATTTTACAACAGCTAAAAGAACCCAAGTCAAACGTTACCAGAATAGAGAACATGGTGATGTCACTGTGCAAGTGTGTGGATTGCTTATATGTTGACGATTATGCGCCTTTCCGGTCCCTTCATCCCTATAAGAATGTCTTTAGTACTGGAAAAGGTTCAGAGAGGGACAGCAGTAATGACCAAAGGTGTGGGAGTGACAGAAAGGACACACAATCCTGAATAGCATGGAGATGATGGTCGAGATTGGGTTCACTTTCTCTTCCACTTGAAGAATGAACAGTCATCCAGCGAAGCTACTGGGAGCCAGGAAACAAAAAGAGGTGGCTCTTCATGCAGAGGGTCTACTGATCTGTGAAACTCCTCAGCAAAGGATGTTTTGGGTGCAAGAAGTTTAATTGGTTGAAAGGAGGAGTGGGTCAGCACTAACAAGGATAGTTACTAAATAAGCAAATTGCAACAGACTCAGGAAATCCCCTGTGCCAAAAGTGGTCAGAGGTTAGGAAAAATTAGGGAGAGGCATTGTATTTGCTTGCCCTGATCTTACTGTTTCCTAGGCAACTGCCAGTGACCGCTGCTGGAGACTGAATACGGGTTAGATGGACTCAAGGTCTGAGTCAGTACAGCCATACTTGTATTTGGGTAGCAGTAATCACTAGCGTGCACTTGAGGTTTCCCAGTTTTTGTTTCAGCTACTACATCAACATAAAAGTGGTGTGGTTTTATTGTTTATAATGAATTCACTCTTTTTTTAAGGCTCTGACAAATGGACGCATCAAGAAAGGAGACTGTTCAAAGAGGCATTGTCCACCTACAGCAAAGACTTCATATTTGTACAGAAAATGGTAAGGTTATTTCTGTTCTGTCAATTATTTTTTCCATTTGCTGCATTCTGTTCGCCTTTGTTTTCCCTCCAGTGCCAGACTAGCTCATTGCAGGCATAGTCAGCAGTGGTTACAAGAACGCCATTAGGAGTGGTATATTCCATTGCATGCAACTGCACCAGTAAAAAACAGTTTAAAAAAAAAAATTTAAAATCTGTTCCTCTTGTTATTATATGTAAAAGTTTTCACACCTGGAATCCAAGTTGTGGCATGCCATGTGTGGGACAAGTATGGTGCTCTGCTGTCATCTTGGTGTTCTCTGGCAGTTTGTTAAAACGTACCTGAGTCACTGGCATTGAGCCTTGTGCCAGAAAGGGTTGAAACCTATTAACAAAGAGAGAACACGTTTAGGCTTAATTTTCATGTTCTGCCACAAAGTAGAAAAGGTGAGGCATATGCATCTCAGGGCAGAATACCTTATTTGTTAGCTCAAATGTTGAAAAACATTGGAGTTTATGGGACCCAAGTCTTAATTCCTAAATTTCTCGATGGTGTTGTATGCTTGAGCTACAAAAGTATATTCTCAGTCATTTTTTAACTAGAGTCTAGAGAATTCCAGAGAAATGTACTAAAGCTGAAATAGTCAACACAAATTTGACTGAAAAACAGTAACTAAATAAAATTATTCTACAAGAGTATTCCTGTTGTAGTCAAACTGTCTTTTTCCTCCATCTGAATGTTTGAGAAATAAAGCCTGCCTCTTGGAATACATTAAAATTGTGTTGAATGAAAGCAAAAAATTGAGACTGGACTATTTCTGCAATTACTTAACTACAGGTTAAGTCTAAGACGGTTGCACAATGTGTGGAATACTACTATACCTGGAAGAAGATCTTGCGTTTGGGACGGAAACACAGAACACGTTTAGAGAAAAAGAGAGAGGAATGCCTGGTAAGTCGAAAAGAATATGAGGAAGTTTAATACCTGATAATTTTTATGTTCATCCTGCTTTAAGGAGGAGGTTGAACTAGGTGACATAGGTCTCTTCCAACCAAAATTATTCCATAATTCTAAATTATCTCCTATATGAGCATTCTGTGACCTCAGCTACCCCAAGATTTTGTGTTCCTGGACTGTAATGGGATAAAAGTGTTTTGACTAGTGCTTATCTAACTCTAGTCCAGCAATTATGGCTTTTGCCACGGGTGAAGCAGGTAAATTATTTCTGTGCCTGTGTGTGTACTCCTAAAGGCTGTTCTAATATTCTAGCACAAATACCATTTACAGAGACTGGCAATGCAATTCTTTTTGCAAGGTCTGCATTACAGGGAGTCCAAGTAGTCTTAAGAGATGTGGGTTTGTTGTTGTGTTTTATGTGGGGTTTTTTTGTTTGTTTTTAAATAAGTCATTTAATTTGACTATGAATATAGGTTGCCATTCTAACAGTTGGGGGAAAGTATTGCACCTTGGCATCTGCAGATTCTTAGAGCCACAGCTCTGTAATACAGATGGAGGGTGTTTTGACCACTGCAGTGAAGCTTCATGAGCTGTAGCTTGTCCATTAAGGGGTGGTAGTTCCAGCAAGACCAGAAGTTCATTCAGGATGGGGAAAAATACTGAAACCTGGAAGTAGACTTGACCAAGCAGCATGCTGTTCCAGTACTGTCTATGTATTACTATCCAGTACTGTCTGTCTGTGAACATATTTCTAGTATTTCTTAAATACACTGTCTATTTCAGACAAGTGGAGAAGAGGAAGTGTTAGAGGAAGATGAGGAGATGGAAGAAGACAGAAAGGAAGAAAGGGAAATGCAGAAGTCTCCTGACCCACCAGCTATCCCTCTTGTTGGACCTATAGATCTGCCTGGCCTTCAGAGCCTTTCACTTTCTTCGTCCTCCTTCATCTGTGAAATGCCAAACTGTGGCGCTGTATGTGTGTTTGGTATTTTTAATAGCAGGGGGGTTGTATACTAGTGAATTGTGGTTTTGGAAATCAGGGGTTTGGACTACACCTGGCCAGTGATATCTCCTGAATATCTTTGGAGAAATCATTTTGCCCGCTTTCAATTCCCACATCGCAAAGTACAGGCAATATGCTGATCTGTACATCATGTTGTATCCTGACATGTTGTATTGAGTAGAAGTACTATATGGTAACAGCTCTGATTACCGTTTTGTTATACAACTGTAATAATAAGATAGCTCACTGTTTTGTTTTATTATGACTAAGTTACTTTAACTCTAGTGGGAAATAGCTGAGAGCAAGCAGCATTTGACCAAGTAGATTGTGTGTATTAGACATGTACAGTTGTTCTACTGTAATACACATTCAGCATACTTCTTTCTGCAGCTCCTGTTCCAGTGCAGTATTTCTTGATTTTTTTTTTTTTTTTTTCCCTTTCCTCCACCTTACCACCCC
>VYXH01006801.1:259445-279273 GCA_013397275.1 Burhinus bistriatus | reverse complement strand
ACCTCGCCTCCCCACCCCCGAGTGCGGCCCTCACCGGCGGTGCTTGCTCCGCCATGGCGGCGGGGGGCGCTCTTCGGTCGTCTAGGCCTTTGGGCGGCTGGTGGGTGAAGCCGGTCTTCTCCTTCCGGGCCGCCCGCTATGGTCGGCGGGTTGGGGCGGAGACAAGATGGCGGCAGGGTGCTTGTGGAGGCGGCTCTTTCAGGTAAGATGGGGGGGGGCTCTCTGTCCTCCTTCTCTTCCTTTCCTTCGGCATCTCCACGCCCAAGGGAAAAGGGAGCTGAGGCAGCGCTCCCCGCGCACGACTCAGAGCCGGTGCTCGGCGCTGGGCAAACCCCGGCATCGCGTTGCCGGTGCGAGCTGTATTGTAGACGGCCTGTTCTCCTCGGTGGGCTTCCGCGGGCTGGGGAGATCGCAAGTAGCTTCCTTTCTAGCGGGCCGGCAAACCCCTTTCCTGTAGTCCTGTTTTTGTGGCGCTTACTGTGCGTGTAAGGGATGATGAAGAGTAGACGGCTTGGATTTGAGGGTCGTGTGCTAAGCCTGTTCCTTGCCTTGAAGTTTCAAATCTTGAAGTTATAACGCAAAAAAAAATTAGGAAAACTTCTTACACTGTCCATGTTTTCTGCTTGCTTTTATTTTTAAATAGTAATTACTTTCTCTCTGGTTGAGAAAATTTGATGTCGGGGGTTTCCTATTCATTTTCTGAAGGCCTAGATTCTTGTCTTTGTATGTGCTGTGTTCTGGACTTGCTTACCTTTCAGGCTTCTGCTTCCTGCATCTTAGAAGATCTCTTAACCAAACAAAATTAAGGCTTTTCTTGCACTAGGAGAGGGATAATTTTGTTTTGTGCAAGGCCTTGGTTCACACAGGAAGCTGACTTCTGTTATGATGCAATCTGCCTTTTCCACGTTCTATGATGGCCACTATCAAGAGTGTATCAAGTATATTTAGGTTAGAGAATGAAACAAGCTGTTAAAATATGCTTTACTGCCTGCTGAATGCCATCTTTGCTACCTGGGGTATTCAGTGTATCATTTTGTCAAAATTTGCACAGAGCACCTTTAACTTTAGTTTACAAAAACTTTTGACTTGATGCATGCCTGCATCATTAGTAACAAAAGGAGACAGCATGTAGAAAAAATATGCACAGTCATAGAACATTGTAAAGGCTGTGGAGCATAGTTTGTGGGATAGAACTGTACTGTTCTATCATGTTTTGTTTTATTCATCTTTATTACATAAAAAGACTGTTTTTTTTTCTATCCAAAAACACATAACACAATATGCAATGAGTGTACATATCTTTGCATGTAAATAATAAATCTGTATTACAAGGTCAAGAAGTTAGAAGTAAAAGAATACATAGCAGAGAGTGCTGTACATGCAAAAAACCCAAAAACAAATACAACTTTCAGTTACAATTCCAGTCAATAGTCTTAAATTTGTCATCTGGGGTCAGGTTCTGTGCCGTATACTTGCACACGCAATTTAAACCCTGCACTGAATACAGTCTTCTATGCTCATGGGCCTATCTGCTCCCTGAAGTGATGTCAGGTGATGTTAGTGTACTTCATACTGGCACTGAATGAAAGAAAGGCAGTATACTGACTTCAGAGATAGAGAATGAGGTGCAAAGATCAAGATAATCAGATGTATTTCTTTAATTTTAGGTATTAAGGCTCAAGTAGTTCCCAGCATGAACTTTGAAACATTCTGAATGGTTGTCAACTATAGTGGCAAATATTTAGTGCTCCTAAAGTTGCTTATTGTGTCACGCACTTAAGAATGTAGTACCAGGGCTTGTCTGTGAACATCTGGATTTGAAAGGCTTACCTAAGTGGAGACATTCAACTGTGCTCTCCAGACAACAGTCAGGTTTGTAAACAGGAAACTCTCATGCATCTTCTTTACTGAATGCAGAATTACTTCAGAAAACAGCTTCATTCACTGCTGATCTGTAATACATAATGCATGCCAGAGAAGGTTAAGGACCAAATAGCATCATATAGTTAATTATGCATATCCATGAGCAACTATATTAAGATTACCTGGAGAAGTGTCAATTCTGGCTGTTTTCAGATGTTTTGATTATACAGTCACCTACATAACTGATGTGTGGGGTATCTGTCTTCTCTCTTAAAGCTATGACTCCACCTTGTTAAATGAGAGTATCAAGGGGCTGGGTAAGTAGCTAATTTTGCTTCAGCATTCTGCTGCAGCCCTGAGTTTCTCATAAGGAAGGGAGAGTTCTGGTTCCCCATCGTCCCCCCTGTGTCTCCCCCCCATCCACCCCAGTAGTCTATCACTTTGCTAAATTGAGAATTAGTGGAAGGTAGCTAGAAGCCACATCATGTTCAGAAGGGAACAATTTTTCTAGTATGAAGGACAGTAATGTTACATCTTGATTAACAGTTGTAGTCCCTTTATAACACAGAAAAAAATCATGTTATCTTTTAAATGTGGTTCATTTACTTGTTAAAACTATTTCTATTTAAATGTTATCTTCAAAAGAACAAGTGTTCAAAATCACAAGGAACTTTTTGCTGAAAAAATGGGAAATTTCAAATTAAATTCAGAGGTTGAATTTTTACATTTATAGGATACTATTTTCAATTGCTTTTACAACAGCAAGTCCTACTTAGGCTTGTCTCTTGACAAAACTAATAGATACTGTATTATGAAAGTAAAACTGAAAAGAAAATATTATCATATACAGAAATGGTATCTGATGCCACACAAAATACATTTTTCTGCTAAAAAAATGCTTTGTGATTGCTGTTCAGGTGCCTGGTTAATAATAGGTACATACTGTTATATTGTTCCCTTAATGCATTCCTTTTTTTAGGTGCTGTTGTATACTAAAATACATTTCCGTGCTCCTGTTTTCCTGTGTCTTTCAATAGAGCAAACTTTCTAGTTTGGCAAATCAATGCCTAGGAATGTGTTATGCTCTGGTGTCCAAAAAAGTAATCTTTAATAAACCTGTAGTAACTGGCTACTTTCTGATTTGGGAGAAAAAAACCCAACCCGTAACGTATTTGTTTTATACAGGGATCAGCTTTTCCTGTCAATTATGCAAGCAGAATTATGCAAAAGCAATGTTTTCTTCCGTAAGTATAAAAGGCCCTCCTTCTTTCCACTTCTCCACACTCCCTAAAAAGTCCTACTTTAACAAGTTGTTTTATGCTTTCCCCATTAACACTTTTCTAGAAACTCCAACTTGATGAGAGGACGGCTGGCTGGATCCCATGTTGATACACAGGAGCCTAAGATTAATCCTTTGGTAAGTGTTTCATAGAATGGTATTTGGTGTATTGTCTTAGTAACAAAGAGGGAGTACAGAAGAACTTGCACTCCTTTATTGCAGCTTTTAAAAGTTATGTCTTAATGATGTCAAATCCGGCATAGAGAAAGAAACAGTTTAGATTATTGGTATTTGAGATCTTTCTAGTTTTTTTTTTTTTCTTTTTAGCAAGATTTCTGTAGCTCACAGTTGCCTCTTAGTCACTTTCCTCCTTCTCTATGCAGCTGTAACTCTCTGAAATACCAGCTTTTTGGCCACATTCAGTTCAGCACCTGCAGCAGCTTAGCCAGCCTACAGCCTTTGTCTCTGGCTTGGAAGCTGGGAGTCCAGGGCTGATGAGGTGCAAAGTTCACGAAGGCATCTTGCGTTTAGAATATGAATGCCTTGATTTTGACTTGGACTTTAGAAACACGTGCTCAATCTGTATAATACGTGCAAGCAAGCCAAAATCTGATAGGCAGTATTAGATCCATAGTGCAGACCCAGCCTTCCTGCCATGTCTGGTACACGCCAGATTTACTGTGCTAAACTGCCTGGGAGTAAACCTGTGGGAAAATCAGTGCTTCCTGGACACATTAAGGCTTTTTGGATGATCAGAGAGCCCGGGTCATCAGAAATTGGAGCTCTAACTGAAAGTCATAAACTTGTACCTAGACAAACATAATGGATAGTATGCCTGGGGAAGCCTACTATGTTTAAAGTAGCCTTATAACTCACTTAGTAAAGTGAGAATTCTGGTTACTGCCCATAATGTTCTAGTTGCTGTCCATACCCAAGTGAAGTCTGACAATTTCAGGTATTCTCATACTGCTATTTAAAATACAAATAATACTTCTCCAGACTTGCTTTAACAGTAAGTTTCATTCTTGCTTTTGCTAGTGTTGTCCTCCTTATATTTATCTGGCATTCCCTTTCCTTTTCTGATCAAGAGATTTTACCTAAATATTCAGAAGTTAGGTATCTCTTCACACTTTTGCCTTCCCTGATGATAAGTGTGAGAACTGTCAGTCAAGGTAATACTGTCAGCCTCTTGCAGATAAACTAAAATAAGCAGCTAACAGCGCGTGGGTTTTTTTTCTGTCTTTTACAAAGGTACAGGCTTAGAAAATATGCAGTGGTAACACTTGTCCTTTCTTTAAAAATACAGGTATCTATTTCAGATGAGCCAGAAACACTGTACAAGAGATTGTCACTTTTACTTAAAGGCCATGATAAAGCTGTGTTGGACAGCTATGAATATTTTGCAGTGCTTGCAGCTAAAGAACTTGGCATCTCTGTTGAAAAAGTGTAAGTAACTGATCTGTAGAGTGATGTGGTGTCAGATGCTTCTTATGTCATCTGCTGTAATTCAGGTTCTATGCTTAGAAGTATTTTCTCTTTTTTGGAAGAAACAGATGTAATCTGATATTTTCTTTCACATTAGAAATCTAACACTTATGAATATAAAGATTATAAATCTAGCACAGTGATGAGAAAGCAGCAGCAGTTCTACACTTAGCAGTGCCATAGTAGAAGTGCATTTTAACTACATGAAGGATGTTGACAGTACTCTAAATACAGTTATCAGTGCTCTCGCTTCCTTGAACTAATGTGGGTTAATACCTGAGTATTAACCATGGCCATGTGGGTTAATAATAAACTGTACCAGTGTTTAATACTTCCTTGTAGATCTTCTAGATGTCAGACAAGAACAGGGATTTCAGCATAATCTTTCAGATAATTTGCATTAGCAGTCTTGATATAAAATGAAATTTTTTTTGTGCTTTGTTCAGACATAAACCTCCAAAGAAGATAGAACGATTGACACTTTTAAAATCTGTACACATTTACAAGAAGCACAGAGTTCAGTATGAAATGAGAACACATTACATGTGTTTAGAGGTAAGAAAAATGTTTTAAAAAAATATGTTCTAGGTGCACAATTCAAAGATGTTAATAGATGTTAGTTTGGAAGTGAATACAAGCTTCCTATTTACTTGGGTTGGGGAGGAGAGTGTAGGGAATAGCAGAAAACAGCTGACCTAGGCACATCAAATGTAACACAAGTTACTCTGAATGTACAACCTACATAATTTTTTGATTAAAAGGCTGATTTTGACCATCATCTTAACAGCTGAAAGAATGGTTAAAAAGTAAGGTAGAATTGAGGGTTATCTTTGTATGTTTCATGCTCTTGGTTTCCAAGAATCAGTGGGACAGGAGCTTTCTCAGGAAGGGAAGAAGATGCAGCTAAACCATTGTCATTACCAGTCACTAAGGGTTCTGTTCTTTGTGAGTTTGGTATTTTTGAACACGCATAGTTTTGCGCTATGCAACATCATGTGGCAAACTAAAACTGCGTGGGGGAAATACAAGAAAGGAAGCGTATACAAACCACTAGCTCTGTGGCTGATGACACAGACTTCTGTATGGTTTAGACTGCATCTGTGGTTGACTTTCTTAGAAGAAAGGTTTACTGCCAGCATTTTGTGGCTCCTCGGTGTCTTACTGTATATTTATACAGTGCTTAGCAAAATGGGACTTTGCTTTAAGTCCCCAGACGTTAGTGCAGTACAAATGGGTGCCCACAGACTATAAGCACTATTTTTGCCATCCAGGAGAAACCAGAAAATCAAGAATTCAATGGAATTCTGGAGTTGCAGGTTTTATAATAAGCTTGAACTTTGAGAGTATACAAAAGCTGCTAACTCTTGAAAAACCTGTAATTAACTTCATCTGATACATGCAGTGTTACGATCCACCACTTCTATCATAATCCGTGCATGTGATCACAGGCAGTATGTATAATTCTGTGGACCGAAATAACTGCTTTATACTTACGTGAGAGTTGCGTACAGCTCAGCTGCCCCTGTTTGATATTAGGGAAGCTGCCCTCCTCTGAGATGCTTGGTCCCATAGCAAGAACTAGAGAAGCTAAGGCAAACTCATTTTTTTGTATTCTGTTTGAAGTATTAATAATAGCAGTACATTAAAAAAACATTGCTTCTATTTTAGTTGAAATATCTAACAAGCAGTACAGCTGCGGTTTATTTGGAGTACGTTCAACGAAACTTACCTGAAGGGGTTGCCATGGAAGTAAAAAAGGTAAGTTTCCTTTCTCACTTCATTATCTGTTAGGAGACCAAGTCCTGATGCAAGTACCAATAACTAGTGGTCTTCAGAAGCAGGCTGTATTGCTTGAAAACGCCACTAGGTGGCATTTTTAATCTGATAAATATCTTAAGCCAGACTAAATAAAGCAAAGTAGTTAGATGTTAACTAGTTGGTATAATAAATGGTTGCTTTGCTTTCCTTTTAGACTAAGATAGAGAAAATACCTGAACACATTCAGGAGCCTGTTTGGGATACACTACCTCAGGTAGAAGAAACTGAAGTGAAGTCATGAACTCACCAGGTACTTGGCTCCGTTAGTGCTGAAATTAGTTGGTCCTATCAACCTAATTTACTGAGACAGCCTACTGTTAAATAAAAGTTCTCTTATAAAGTAATTATATAAAATCTTGTTTCATCAAGTTATTCTTGACCATAACTCCAGTATGTGTAGACTGAACAGCTATAAAGTGAAGAAGTTCCACTGTACTCTGTGATCAAGAACTATAGTCATCTATAATATATTTGTAGAAAGGTAAAATTTATTTTTATTTATATATATACATACGTAAGTGTATATATATAAAAAAATATATATTAAAATTCTCAGTCTCTTTTTGATACTAAATGGCTTCTGACTTCTGAAATACTTGGAAAATCCACTTCATATTTGTGTAATTTTAACGTTATGGATGCCAGATTGCTCACATTTTTTGCTGTAGCTCCTTTGAAGTAACTGAATCCTGGGTATACATACACCTTACATACTGACTTGTAGTAAGTTTAAAAAAAAAAAAAAAAAATAATCTTAGACAGCACTGAGGCATATTGAGACTTTTCTAGGCTTCTACAGTTCCAATACCCTCATTTCCAGTCTTAGTAACTGCTTGCTAACAGAAGAACACAGTGATCACCGTACAAATCTGAGACTTCCATGGGCTTACATCGTAACTTAAATGAAGTGATTTTAGAACCATGCTGTAAAGCAAATGGATACTAGAAGGTGTCACTGTGGATAGGACAAACAGCGCGTTAAGTGTTCTAGTTCACTACAGGGAAAGTTGTAGCCTTTTTCTAAACTGGTTGGGTTGGTTATTGTGTAAACCCAGCCTAGATGGACACTACTTAATGCTTAGAGAGGAAAAGCAGTACAAATAGCAAAGGAGTGCTCAACTGCTTTGAAGATTAGTTCACTGTGAATCAAAGGAGTTAATACTAGGTGCAAAGCCATCATCGACTTCACCTTCAGATGCATTAAGCACTTCTGCCTTTACTAGGTTAACGGGAAGGACACGGCTGCAGGAATCTGCTTCAGTATTAAGGGAGTGGCTTTGATTTGACTGCTGTTAAAAGAATTTACAGAAGGAATAGCCAACTGCGTCACAGGACAAGACAGCCAGAGAGACTGGATCATACTTACCTCTAAGCTTTATACAGTCACAAAAGAAAAGAAGCCCGATGTCGTTATCAGACAGTAATGGACAATCTTAATGGGAAATAGCTGAAAGACAAGAAACCAAACTTGTTCTTGAAGATTGTCTGCATTTTCTAGCTGTACAGAGCTGGTTTAGGATATTTCGAGACAATGTAGCTGGTATCATGCATGATAGAAAGTAAGCTGCTTGTGCATCTTCTACAATAAGTCTGGAAAAAAAAAAAAGGGAAGTTAATCAAAGCCCTTACGGGAAGACACACTGCCTAGTTCTCCCTTTAAGGTGTTTGCTTTTCTCAATTTCAAGCTAGTCTTCCTTTCTCTCATTCTTAGTATTCAGTCATAATAGCATTTCTTAAAATTATGTCAGACCCAATATAACGTGAAGGAAGAAACTGTGAGCTGACCTGGTTAAATAAAGCTGGTGCTTCAGAGGAACAGCCTCTTTCAAGCCCGTATTATATTTTCTTCAAATTTGCCCAAACCATGACAGCTTCTGTGCTTTAGTTTTGCATAAGCCACCTGCCAAGTTCAAGCTGTATATAGTATCGAAATATGACTGTGCACAATACTAAGTCTTTCCACATCTTGGTTTGATGCATGATAAGATTAAAGGGTTGTCTTCTATTGTCTTGGGTGTTCTACTCTTAGCCTGCAGTTTTTGGCTAGATAGCTAGTCAGCATGGCTTTTCAGTTGGCTCAGAGTTTTAGTTATCAGACCTAAATAGGAACGGACTTAGGAGACAGCTACAGAAAGTATTAACCCATGTAAGAAATCCCCTGGCGGAAGACATACTTGATCTTGGGAAAGGTATGTTATTAAAATTTCTTGCTTCCATTCTCATTGTATGCTGGGGAGAGCCAGTGTACATTTGAAGTGATCTCTGGACCTTAACTATGTTGACAGAGCCATAGCTAACTGCCATCACAGATCACCTCCACCCCAAAAAAGCAGAATGACCTATGCAGTCGGACTGTTACAGACCAATATTTACTAGCACTGCTGTCTGCTAACCTCAGTAGGCCACACTTCTCATCCTTACTTTACCCTGTATGAAACGTCCTCCCTTTTAAGATTGTGATCCTTCTCTGCTTCGTCTGTCCTCCCCTTCATGTTTAGGGCTTTCCTAAGATGTAACAATGTGTTTGTCTTTATTTCTAGTTATGCCTTTGCATAACACTGTTACAATGCAATAGAATCTGATCATCTTTTTCCATCTACTAATGTGGCTTCTGACTCTCACAGCATGTTCCTGATCCTCACTTACAAAACCTCAGTTAAACTGTTCCGTTGTATAAGCTATTTCCATTCTTTACTTGTTTTCCCATTCTTTTACTACATGCTTCTCCAGTTTTGATTTCTGCCAGCTGTCTTAGCAAGTGTCAAAACAACACTCCAATCATTGCTTTAGGTCTTGTCTCAAGTCATCTTTCTACCTACTGACCATCTCATCTCATTTTCAATCTGAAAATTTTTAGTTGAATTTTAGAGGAATAAAAATGCCATGCTTCGTACCCTTTATAAACATCAGTATTTGAGTATGCTGTATTGTGTTCTTCTGAGCAAGACATTCAGTCTTAAATGATACCTAGACAGACTTGTAATCTGTCTGAAGTGCCCGCTTTTGCATTTTATACAGCAAAATTGCCAGAATGGCCAATTTCATGCCCTGAAATAAAGGCAGCATATGCACACAGGATGTTCTGTGCATCACAGCGAAGTATTCCTACCTTCCTAGAACTCCAGTTTGAATCTGAAAGAGTCAAACCACTGTCAGTATCACTGTGCAGGTATGATTATAGAATATCTCAAGGTGGAAGGGACCCATAAAGATCATCGAGTCCAACTCCCTGCTCCTCACCAGACTACTAACACTGAGCTATGACTAAGGGTGTCATCCAGATGCTCCTTGAACTCTGACAGGCTTGATGCCGTGACCACTTCCCTGGGGAGCCTGTTCTAGTGACGGACCACCCTCAGTGAAGAACCTTTTCCTAATGTCCAAGCCCTCATACGTAAGTTAAGAGAACTAGCACTTCCCCCACTTTCAATATCCAGTAGCCTGCAGTCTCACCCTGTAATTGGGACACAGATTCTTAATCTTGCTGCTCTCACCCCTGGCTGATACTTCATTAGTCCCATCTAGCAATCAAGTCAGTCATTTGGAGGAGATTTTAAAATGTTTTGTTAACCTAATGCTCTTTCTGGATGGAGTTTTACTATATATGAACTTAGGCAGCAATAAACCTTCAACCTGATTAGCTTTGCTTTCCCTCCCCCCAGTTTAGGTTTCCCTGTAATCTGTGTGTGGCCTGCAAGGACAGACATCTGCAGTCTGAAATCCAATCAAGTTTCTTCTGCCCCTTTGCACACAGCTGTATACAGTTCTAGCCTGCTGGTATACTCTGAGCACTTTACAACATCTTTAATAGAAAAGAACTGAAAATACTCACAGACAGACGCAATGAGCAAATATGTGAAGGCTAAGACAGACAACCCAAACTATTTGATTAACAGAAAGAAAATGGTGCTCTTCCGATTACAGTTCCTCAGTGTTAGAAGCCTGTTACTCAGGTTTGTATGGTTAAATGTCTAGCATTATCTGCTAGTATGAGAAAGTACTTTCCCAAGGGTCACAGAAGTTAGATTCCAATGTAAGGCTGTTACATAAACCCACAGAGTGGTAGCAAATACTAAGAGAAGTATCATGAAAGCAGTTGACAGATAACAGTGAACTTCTTCATCCCATCAGTGGTTAGACTGTCTCAATCTAAATAGGAACTGTGCTAAGTATTGGCACTGAAGATAGACAAGTTTTCAAGTCCATTCAATCTTTAAAATCCTTGGAGACTGCCAGTAAGCTGGAGGTTGATTTCCTTCCACAAATACTTTGTGACTAACAGCTGCCAGCCTACTTTAAATGTCAAAAAATACACGGACCAATATATTATGTAAATAATATGTAACATCTGCTTGTAAAGTTTTCAGGTTTGTAGAATAATGTAAAACTAAGTTCAGAGCATTCACTTATGTTATTTTTCTTTGAGCTATTTAACCATTTAAAAATTGTCAGGAAGGCTCTGTTCAAAGGCAGTTGTGGCAGAATCCCATTACTTACGGATTAAAAATATTTTTAAAAGTCTAAATTACCCTGCATTTCCAAGATACCCAAGGTTCATTTGCCCTATGACCATATCTTTCAGTACAAAAAAAAAAAAAAAACAACTTATGAATAGTAATTTCTGTATCATTTAGTAGGGTATTTAAAGGTGCAGTCTGAATTTATTCTCAGCATTTCATCAAAGTGCTCTACAGCATATATTTCCCTTTCTTACACGTGCCAGGGGTCATCAGTCATGCCTGGAACGTTACTTCAGTTTTAGTTTCTACAGTTAGTCTTAATTGTACCACCACCACAACTTAATTGTCATGTTAGCTTTAATATGACTATACAACAGGCTTCTTGCTTTAGGAGCCTTTCCTGCCAGTCTCTGCATTTCATGTGCCAGGAAATTAATTACTATCTATCTGTTATTCCAGAGAGCACTGGAAATAAAGCAAGTCCAAGGGAAAGTCATTTATTTACCCATGAAGTCTTGACATGAGAGACTTTTGCTCTTTGTGGAATATAAAGGTGTAGTTAAAACTGCTTGAAGTCTGCTATTGTCTTAGATCAAACTGCACTAAAACAGGCAGTCTAGTATTTGTCCCTTCAAATTAGAAATCTGGGAATAGACCATCACGTGCTGATTGTGGCTCTTCCTAGCAAGCACCATTAGGAAATGCCTCTAGTTTTGATGCTTTTGCAGCCACAAAAATAGCACAACTAGCTTTTAAATATATTTTTCCTATCAAAATTTGGGAAGGCTTCTTGTTCCTGTTTAAACAGTTCAACCTCAGGTTTCCCTCTGACTAGTTTGCTGTGGTCTTCTCGAGTTCAGGGGTGTTTTTCCACAAAAAAACCCAGCATTCAGCCTTGTCCATTTGTGTGGCAAAAAGTGCAAGTTATATTTCTGACAGTCACTCATAAGCCTGCCATGATAAATCACTAAAGGTCTCAGAGGATCTGGGTGTATGACAGCATATCAGTGCACCAAGGAATGGGTGTATGACTGTATGCCCGTATATACTCTACCTCAAATGACCCAGTTTCTTCATGATACAGGAATCGGAGAAGTGTTTCATGTACAGTAAGAATATAAAAAGCCCCACCTTTTAATACAAGTAATTTATTTGTTCCAGTAGGTGCAGACAGCACATGTAACATTCCTCTTCTATAACATTTTTCTATGTACTTTTGTACGGTAAGAGGACAGCATTATGTGATCTGGGGTTTTGTCTCTCTAAAAAAGAAGTTGCTGTCTTACCGTTCAATTGAAAACTCCTAGTTCTCTTAACAAAAAGTACCTTTCTTTGGAAATGCTATCCATTGAATTACAAGAAACGTGATCAGAAAAAGTACATGTTTTCTTTCTACTTCGATAAAAAGCCACTTGATAGTATCAAAAAGCACACAATCAGTGTATCTCATCTGCAGATGCAAGGTCTTTCATACATCAGCATGTTATTATCACTCATCTTTCATTCCCTTCTGCCATGTAAATATTAACTCTTTGCTTCAGTATTAGAATATGTTTCCAGTTCAAAATAATAGGGGTTTTTTTAATGTTAGTTACTGAAAACATTCATAGGGCCTTTCCCCTAAGCTGTTAGGGTACAAAAGTTCCCCCTTTTGCTCAGAGAAAGTTAAAATACATTATGGCGACACAGTGACATCATAACTGACTAAGGCCAACAAGACTCAAAAAATATACAGCATCTTCAGATACCTAGAAGTGATTAGAGCCTGCAGTGGTCGTGCTGCTGAGAAATTAAATAGCAGAAGGTTTAGTTTGCCATCAGACATCAAAGGCAGTGATGAAACTTTCAGACCAAAACAATCATTTGGTATTGTCCAAGAGGGAATGTCAAAAATAAAACCAATGTTCTGTACATAGATCAGTTCAGTAACTAGTTGGCAGAAAAATGAATTTGAGTATTTTAAACAGGATCAATTTTCATCTGACCAATTCTTCCCCAGCATCAGCACCCCCTCAAAAGCAGAGAAAGTCATAATGTAGATTTCTTTTCTCTAGCGTCTCATTCAAATGTATACCTCTACTTCACTTTCTAAGATTAAATAATCTGTCCCGATACAGGGTACCAAGGGTTGGAAAACCTGGCCTTATATGCCCTCTCCAAACCATTTCGAACAAACTGGGCATTCATGTACTGCAGAACTAGTTTGAATCACTGAAAAGAATGTATCCATTTTTCTGGGTGTCCACAGAAGGTTTAAGGCTATGTCTTCATCCCCTTCTTCCACGTTCAGTTTTCCTTTTCTGGCATATAAGCTGGAATGCATATGTCTACCAAGTTGTCAGCTAAGCTACCCACTGAACTATATATGCTTCCACATAAATGTTTGTGGTTTTGGGGTTTTTAAGCTAATGTTGCTATAGACAACACATGGATTCAGGCAGCTTATGGGGTTAGTGTACTTTGGACCTTTCTAAATTCTCCCCCCTCAAAAAAACCAGACTAAAATTTTAAGATATGCTATCTTATTCTCCATATTCCATATTTTTTCAGTGCATAAGCTTGGTAGTTCTTTAAAGAATATTTAAGTTCATTGTAGTGGTTTTTACATTAACAACACATTACAGTAACCGCAGTGGAAGGAATCAGAGTGTCAGTAAACATATCAGCCATTTTCTTGTCAAAAGAATTGCAGCTTGGTTTTCAACACCATCACTCGAAATATGGTTCACACCAGCAAAAACAAAACTAAACGCAGTGGCAAAGCAGTTTCTAAACTTAGTTTCCATCAGCAAAATAAGAATATCGGGCTAAATACGGCTATTTGAGAACAGATGTTTAATACAAAAGCACCAAGGAGTTCTGTTCTTAGCTAAATTAGTTTTGCTTAAGAATAAACAAACAAGCAACTTGCATATGTAAGTAAAAAATAGTTGCCTGAATAACTTTTTGTAGATCATTAATAGTAGAGAAAGAAGGGTAAAGAAGTTTTAAAAATCTGTTGCTTTAAATAAGCCCGTGCTCTGCTCCTTCAATAGGTCAGCATACCACCTCCAATTAGCTTCAAAGGCTGATTGTGTTACCCTTTAGAAGATAACAGCATCATTCTTTCACCAAAAAATGCCACATCCTGAAAGTCCTGCAGCTGAAATGGCCAGCTCCAACAGCACTCATGTTCTTGTGTAGGGAACTTTCAGTTTTGTTAAGTAGCCTGTGAGTAAGTAGAGAGTTTGGCATTTTGTTGTGATAAAAATTTCATTGTATATTTTAAGTCAGCAGCTGCCAAACGCTATATTTGGTCATAGCTCTGCTTTTTTATTTTCACTGGTATTTATTTTCTTATTTTCTACATTTATGCAAATAACACATCAAGGCAACATCAAGGTACTTGCCTTTGTGTAGGTGCCAGCTGTTACCAGGATGTATAGAAAGAGGCAACAGAGAAGATTAAGCAAGGTTAGAGTGAGACGAAGGAAGAAACGAACCTCCTCTCTTACCCTTCACATTGCTTCAAGCCAGTATCTTAAGAGTTATGCAGCTTTCTTTTTCTTACATGCCACAAAACAGCGTACAGTAAATAAATCAGCATCCAATTTATAAGCTATATGCTGCAGTCCGTGGTGTAAATTCCACTGCCTAAGTAACTTTGGCAAAATTATTTCAAGTTTAGCTCTCCATTTGTGCATTTGGATGGGAAAAGAGTGTCATCAATACATTTATTCCAATTGAAAACATACACTAAAATGAAAAAATGGCATCTTGCAAGGGAAAAGGCAAAAGTAGAAGTAGAAAAGCAGGGATGAAGAAAAGCATAAAAGTGAGTGCTGCACTGATAAATGAGACAAAAGAATGAAGGCAGTAAGCTAACAACAAGGAATCCATTATGTTTAAATTAGCAGACTTCTCTGAAATAAAGGAAGCGGCTTTTGTAAACCATGTGTCTCTGGAACATGTCACGCAGATGAAAGTGCTAAAGATACACAGGTAGCAGAGCAGACTTCTGCTGACGGGGTTTAGTCGTGGCTGCTGACAGAATTAGGTCAGCAGAGCAGATTACAAATAATTCAAGCTTTTTGCCTTGGTTTTCTTTCCAATATTATTGCAGGAATCAAAGATGCTGCAGCACAGGAAGTCTGTAAAAAGAATATTGCTGGTGATAAGATGCTAGCAGTTAGAAGCTCCAGTGTAAGTGATGTGATTTCACTTCAGAAATGCAAGTTCAGCTAGTAACTTGGTTTGAAATTTTTAAGTTGATGGAGTGATTAGCAATTGCATTTCATTTAGAACGGAGTTGTGGAAAAGCTGTGGAGAGAGCCTATGGGGAACCAGGTTTGGCACTCCCCCCTGCATTTCCCTTTCCCCACTGCTTGGTCAGGCTCCCCCCACCATCACTGGCAGAGGCAAGGGTCCCTCTTACCTGCTGACCCACTGCTCCCACCTGCGAGGAGGGCTTCAGGAGTGCCAGGCGGGCTCTGCATGCACCCACCGCCAGACCCTGCTGTGAGGAAAGGGACATGGCCTGAAAAGGGTGTCAGTGCTGGATAGCTGAGCTCCCTGCCTGGGTTATGTGCAGTCCTGCTGCTGAGGGGCTGGCCAGCCTGGTGTACAGCTCTCGCCGCTGACAGGAGGGGCTCGGGTCATGGCTAGGGACTCTGGACCACTGAACGGAGGTGGCTCTGCCATTACCCCCTGATGGTGTTCTTCCTGCGCCACTCCTGCTCTCAGGGGAAAACACTGCCTTAGTGTGGGCCCATCTGTACAAGCCTGTGTCACAGCGCTAAGCGCTGCCCAAGTCTGCCAGGTACATTAACGAGCCCCTACGTCAGTGTGCCTGCAGTTGTCTAACATAGAAGAAATGCTTCAGCATGGATTGCAGAGGTTGACCTGTAGCTGTTGCTCCTATGGCCCCTGATACCAAACAGAAGGGAATTCCATTACATCCTCTTCCTCTTGACTGCCTTGGGAAAAATGTGTTGCATCCAGCCTGTAAGTTGGAAATGTTAAAAAATTATTTTGTTATTGCTACATATTCTCTGAGGAAGAGAGATCTGATTTAAGGAAAAGATTATCATACCGCACTGGGTGGCTATATGTTCTCCAGTCCCATGGGATATCAAGGTCAGTGCTGCTTCGCTGCCTGTGCCTCACCACGGAGAAGCTGAGGTGTTAATCTCCTGGGGAACATGTCTTCTAAGATGTGTTTGTGAATGGCAGCACAATGTTTTAAGTAGTTCACGGTTTAATCCTAAGCACCAAATCCTACCCAAGCAGGATTCTCACACAAGGTGTGGGGAGGAGGGAGGAAGGATTCGAGCAGAAAGGGGGCAGCAGTCCCAGGAGCATAATCAGTTTCAAGGGTGAAATGGAAGTCAGGATGAAAGAAAATGGGCGACAGTAGCTATTAAGCTACAGGCCCAAATCTTGCAAGCAGGTAGAAGAACGTCCCCATTACTGTCAAAAGAAGTGTGAATAAATGATTGCAGAAGCAAGTGCTGGCGTTCAGAGTGTCGCAAAAGAAGATTAACGCATTTTTAATTCATAAGGCAAAATTAAAAAGCAGAATGAAACTCAACTAAGTAGTGTGAAATACTATCATAGCCAGAATTTTTGAAAAGGGACGCTTTTAAGCAACACTTAAATCCAAGCTATGTCCTTACTATCACCAAGTTCCTGTAATTTCCTTTTTAACACAAACTTGAATGTACAGGCTTCCAACTGTTCACTACCGTAGCAGTTGTGCCCAGTGTCAATCCCCCAAAAGCTCCTGAGTCCTCATAGTTCAGCTCTGAACAATGACTCCTGCTCTTCCTGCTGTCTCCCAGTGCCAAACTGTAGAAGTCAATAAGCAACAATTACTGCAACATACAAATAAACCTCCTTTTTCACGCTTCTGACAGAGGTAGCGTGGATTGG
Organism: Burhinus bistriatus; assembly: GCA_013397275.1. Classification (NCBI taxonomy): domain Eukaryota; kingdom Metazoa; phylum Chordata; class Aves; order Charadriiformes; family Burhinidae; genus Burhinus; species Burhinus bistriatus. Next base: position 262,458 of record VYXH01006801.1, on the reverse strand, counting down.
CAATATTTTTCTTCTTACAGAGCCTGGCTGCCAGTTCCACAAAAAAAACCCTGGTAGTCAGAAATAGTTCAGTTTAGTTAGTGGTTTTACACAACGTGTTGGCTTTGACAGAACCTACTAAGGGAATTTCTACTGCTGGACCAGAGCTGACTACCGCTCACGTGTATCTGCTGGGGGCGTCCTGGTGTAACCACTGCTGGCAGCTGGAAACATGCAGCCGCTCGCTCACTCCCCCCCGCGGTGGGATGGGGGAGAGAAAAGAGGAAAAGTGAAAAAACTTGTGGGTTGAGATAAAGACAGTTTAATAGGTAAAGCAAAAGCTGCACGTGCAAGCAAAGAAAGAAGAACAAGGAATTCATCCACTGCTTTCCATCGGCAGGCAGGTGTTCAGCCATCTCCAGGAAAGCAGGGCTCCATCACATGTACCAGTTACTTGGGAAGACAAACTCCATCACTCTGAACGTCCCCCAGCTTTACATACTGAGCGTGACGTCATATGACATGGAATATCACTGTGGTCGGTTGGGGTCAGCTGTCCCGGCTGCGTCGCCTCCCAGCTTCTTGTGCCCCCCCAGCCTGCCTGTTGGTGGGGTGGTGTGAGGAGCAGAAAAGGCCTTGACTCTGCCTAGCAACAATCCAAAACATCAATGCACTATCCACTGCTCCCATCCCAAATCCAAAACACAGCATTACACCAGCTGCCTGCAAAAAAAAGTTAGCTCTAGCCCAGTGGAAACCATGCCAGGAGCTACTCGGTAAACCCAGTCAGTAGAATGATCTGGATTAAGACAGCTTCCTCCACACCAGAAGGGTTTATCTGTGAAGTCAGTCAACTTTCCTGGTGTCACTGAAGAGGCAGTGGTATTAACAACTCGAGGGAGTAACTGCTGGAGGCTTCTGTGTCACTGAAGTACAGTTAACGTGGTTACCTGCTTCAGCCAAATCCATGGCTGCCCTGAAGTCAAGACAGACTACCAAGAAGCCACAATCACCAGCTGCTAGAACGTTTTTCCCCAAAATATTCCATGCATCCATCATACTTGGAATTACCTGGCTTTCACTTAGTTCTGGTACTCTTCTCCAGGAGACAAACTGGAATCTATTGTGCACACTTTGCAGGTGGGAAAACATCAGTAGACTGCGGAGTCCTGCGTTATAACCCCATTTATAGCCCCCCCTTACACAGGAGTTTCTGCTAGGTCATGCAGACACACAGAGGTGCAAGAAAAATAAGGAATTTTAAAGCAAAGAATTGAGTTTTAATTTTGTTGCTTATTTGACATAATGTAAGGTGGTTTCTGGGGAATTGTGTATCTTTGTACAGGCTAAAGCTTCACCCTTACAGCAGCGTTCCGTCAGATTCAGCAGATCCAGAATTTAGTGTGATTTCATTTGGAGCTTTTGATTTTACCTTTTAGATTAAAGCAGTCTCAACATTAAGGACTTCTGCTGGGCCTCCTCTTGCCTTATTGTAGAGGTTTTCCCCAAAACCATGTAGCTTTTAGCGAAGCACTGCAGACCATGGGTCAGTTTGGGAAGATGCTCAAGTAGTGTCTACATGAATATGCCATTTGCAGTGTTTCCCTTCGTATACAGAGGGTCAGTCTCTTCAGAAGGTTGAATGACATTTAGGTTATTACTGCTTCTGTATCTAAACAGAGATCAGAAGTAACGTTGCATTAATCTGTAATGGTGTGAGAATTAAAAAAAAAAAATAAAAAATTCTTTATGTGAATAAAGCTCAGAGCTTCCTCTTAATGACCATTTCCAGAACAGAAGTCAGAGCTTGTGCAGGTGCCCTGTGCTTGCCTAACTGATGTCGAAAGAACAAAGTTAAAAGTTTATCAAAAAGTTTTGGTTGGGACATGGTTGAGACATCACAGAAAATACCTCACCTTGAATAGGATGTGAAACAAAACAATGTGTCTTATGTGTTCTTTTGCAGTTGCTGACTTAGACATAAGATAGCAAAAAATATAACTTCTGGACCAAAGTCAAGCCAAGAGTATATCCCAAACTAACTTTAGGTAACTACAATGCTAAAATACACACACCTTTGTGAATAATGAGCATGCTAATCAGGTAACCTCCCTAAATGTTTTAAAAATCAGCTTAGATGCATATGTATAGTTAGGAGTGATGAATGAATGAACCAACCAACCAGCTGTATTTTATGATTATAAATACGGGGTGGTTTGAAACGTGAGGTGTGCTGGCTGTTGTTAAATGTCCAGCACCCAATTCTGCAGAATTGAAATAAAAACAAGTATCTCCACTCAGTGCGTTGACTGGCTCTCGCGCACTGGGTGAAGAACCCTCATTTAGGGACATTATCATATCCCCAGATGTATATGGGAAAAACATCATGCTAATAACATGCAACAGCTTCAAGTTGCAGCCAATGCGGTGTGAAGGGGGAAGCAGCAGGTCTTCAGAATCTCCTCTGCCCACCCTCATTTGTGCTTCGTCGGCGCCCACCCACCCGCGCTGTGGGGCCGCAGTCACAGCTCCTTTGCCTGGCGGGGGTTTACGGAAAGCATGAACCCTGGGTGGGACCGCTCGCCGGCCGCGCAAGGACACCCCGGTGCTGGGAACCTGGGGAGGAGGAACGACGGCGGCGGTGGGTACTCGGGGTGTCCGGTGTGCCGAGAACATCCCAATCGGCACCTGTCGGCCATCACGAAGCCAGCACCACTGCGACTGCAGCGGAGGCGCGTAACCGCCAACACCAGGTCACCGAGGTCACAGTGTGCATTTTCGGGTCGTTGTTGATTTTGACAGCAATTTGGGACGAATAATCCCTGCCGGTGTTTTGTCTTCCCTAGCGAGGCTGGCAGCCATAAACACCCGCCCTACTCCCCTCACGGGAGGCTTCCACCTCCTCCAGCCGAACGCTGGCCGGTGGCGGGGCCAGGCTCGGCCCGCAGCCCCGCCTTCCTCAGGCGCGGCTTTAACCACCTGCCGAAGGCGCCGCACCCGCTCCCGCCCCCACCGGGAGGCGCCGAGCTGCCGG
>VYXH01006801.1:247135-258721 GCA_013397275.1 Burhinus bistriatus | reverse complement strand
CGTACGGCAGCGCGACAGCCGCGCCGCGACGAGAGTGCCGTAAAGCGCGGCGGAGCGCCCCGCGTGGGTGGGCGGCGGGACCGGCATGGGGAAGCGGCGGGGCGGGCGGGAGCTGCTGCGCAGCCTGAGCAAGAAGCAGAAGAAGCACCTGAGGGAGTTCGGGGAGGAGCACCCTTTCTATGACAAGTGAGTGCTGGCCCGAGCGGGCTGGCNCGTGAGGAGTGGAAAAGCGGAGGAGCGTGAGCTGGGCTCCTGTTTTGGTGCTAGGCCGGTCCCTTGGCTTGTCAGGGCTCCGGCTTTGCCACTGGTCCTTCCACACCCCGTTCTGATCTCTCGAGGGCTGGGAAAGTACGGCACTGAAGCTCTCGGCACCCTGGCTGTCCCAGCAGGATGCCCGTCGGTCAAAAAGGGCACCGTGCTTTTGGACCCCCCTGTAAACTTGGGAGGATTGAGCTCCTCAGTCCAAACGCTGGGCGGTTTGATGCTGCTGTAAAGTCTCAAAAAGCCTGCGAGGAAGACACGGTCAGGTCACCCGTTCAGTTTAACGTTATGTTTGTGCCTTTAGTGGCAGGCAAACAGTCTTACACAAGGTTAAACCAGTGTTAAGGAGCAATCTGGTCTAGTGGGAGGTGTCTCTGCCCATGGCAGGGGGGTTGGAACTAGATGATATTTAAGGTCTCTTCCAACCCATTCTATGATTCTGTAAGGTCTGTCACTTGTGTGTACCCTGGGACCTTCCCAGCCTGTGCCGCTTGGGATGGAAGGCAGAGTCCTGGCCTGCTGGGGAGCAGTGTCCTGTGCCTCGCTCTGTCCCATTCAAGGCTCCGCATGTTTTTGAAGGAGTAGAGGTTAGTTTAAGGCCAGCTTGCACAGCGTCTTGTTTGCAGAGCTACAGTCCTGCTACCAGTTAATTAATGCTGTAGTATGTGTCTTTTTCCCCACTTCACAGATACTGATCTGATTTAGTGCTAGAGGTAGGCTCTTGCTGCGGTTAACTTTGTTGTACAAACTACCCTTGTAGTTAGACTCCTCAGATTCCTTTTGTCATCGTTTGGGCCGCATTGGCCCAGTCAGGTGGCATGACAGATGCTCTCTCTCCTCCTCCTGGGTGAAGGCAGGAGAGAGAGAAAAAGAGACTTAAGAGTTTAGAAGGAACTGAACTACCGTAATGAAATATTAATAATAAAATAATAAAAAAAAAATAATGAAATAGATACAAAACCGTATCAAGCTCCCAGAATGTCAGTCACGTCACCAGCAGGCACTGGGGGAGTCCAAGACTGGACTCAGTGACAGACAGGAACTGGATTCTGGATCTGGATACAGGATCGGGATCAAAGGCAGATGAACAGACAGAGTTCTCCTCAGATGCCAGCCGTGGAAGAAAGAGGGGCTGACCCTTTGATCCCTCAGCTTTTATACTGAGCATGAGGCAGATGGGATGGAATACCCTGTTGGTCAGTTTTGGGTCACCTGTCCTGTCCACTCCTCCCCGCAGGTGTGACCCCTTTATGCTTTTCTGCTTCCGACCCTCCAACGGTGCAAGTAGCAAAGTTGGCTGGCGTTGGTTGTTACAGCAATAAGGATAAGCAAGAGCCTCTCTGCATACCGTTCCTTGGCATCAGCTATAGACATGGGTCTTACCACTCTGAGAGTGAACAGTTTTCTGCACAATATGCTGTTAACTTCAGTGTTTAGAAGAGGCCTAGCTAAAAAGTAAAGTTACTGAACAAAATTGGTCCTGTTTTACCTCAAACTAGGACACCTTTTAATGCCTCATCTTCTGATTAAAGCCAGATGCTGCTTTAAAACATTTCACTTCTTGATCAATTATAATGCTGAAGTATTTGGGCTTCACATATGGAGTGTGGCATCACCTGAGCGGGTAACCTGTCAGGGTAAGTGCCAAGTCTGTTTTCTTAGGGAGAATTATATGTTGCTTTGTTTTTAAGCTTTCTTTTAACTTCCCTAAGACTTGTGTAATTCATCAGTCCCTCGTCCCCCTCGTCTCATTGACCCTGTGTGTAACGTCATTGACAGAGTGAGATACTTCAGTGCTTTCTTTTCAGGGTTTCTGGAAGACTAGAAGCGACTCAAACCTGTGAACTGGTAATATGTTTTTATTTCTTCCTTACTTTCATTTTTGTGTAGTTCAGTGAAGTGAAACACTTAGCGTTTCACGTTACAGAGTTATTCGGGCTGATTAAGTTGTTCCTTTTAGAAAACTTGTCTTTAGGAGACAAAAATGAATGTGACTTTTGTGTGGCTCTAAATTGTTCTCTACTCAAAACTGTAATACCATGAGAGGGCAGAAGCAGCAGGAAATAACATAGCTCTCCTTGGGTTTTTTGCATATTACTTAGACACAGTGAAAAGTAAATCATGCTTTAACTTGTTTTAATAATGTTAATAAACTTCGTGTTGCACGAGTTAGGAGATGGTTCATTTTCTGATGAACAAAGAAATATGTTAATGCTCATTCCTTTTCTTCAGATTACCATTGCTTTACTTTTCCTTCAGTTAGGATTTGGTAACCTCTTTTATCATCAGATTAATAAAAGACTTCAAAGTTTCAGTGTGGAAAAATTAACTATTTTTGTTCATGGTTTCCCTTACCGATTTTTTGCATTAATGTCTTTTGTTCATTTGTTTCCCTTAGCAATTTTTTGCATTAATATCCTATTTACTGATTTTTCTTCTTTGGGCTGAAGGGAGCTAAGAAAGAAGTAAATGGTGCAGTGCTTCTATTCCTGGTTTCGCTATAATTTTGGCTATAGCCTGGCACACTGTCGTCGGTTTGTGCGAGCCCGGGACAGAACTGGCTCTGAGTCTGGCTTCTTTGAAGCTTAGAGCTTTACAGCTGAGCCAAACCTGACTGACTCCCCGGTGGACTATTGTCAACTGACAGCTATTTCACTTACCTTTTTGAAAGCCAGAAGCATTTTCAGTGTGCTCTGTCCCTTGCGTGTGTGCCCTTCTACAATTTTTGCTCTGTGTGTGTAGGAAAATCCAGGGCCAGTTCAGTAAACACCTTGTCTGTGGAGATCAAATGTCCTCACTCAGCTGAGACTGAAAGAACCAAGTTTTGTGATGCTCCAAGTCAAATCCGTGCAGAATGAGGCACTTCAGCCTAAGTCTACGAAGGTGCTTTCAAAATATAAATGAAGGAGTCCAGCATAACTATTTGCATACAGTGATGATTTTTGAAAAATTCCACTGCATCTGCATAAGGATAGGATGGGAGAGGGAAAACATAACATGAGAACTGGAGGTGGGGGTATTTGCCTGCTGCCTAATAGAGTGTTACTGTTGTTGGTGTTACACTCGTGTTTTTCCCTTCCAGTCTGAGAATTCTGATAAATCGAGTGCAGAAAGTGATTCAGAGACTGAAGTGGAACAGGTCTCTGTATATCATAAGCTCCTGGCTACCCTGAAGACCTCTCCTGAGTCTGAGAGTGAGGAAGAGGAAGATGAAAGTGAATCAGAAGAAGCTGGGGGAAGCGAGGCAGAAATGGACAGTGAAGGGTCCCAGGAGACCGGAGAGGCAGATGGGGGTGAAGAAGATAAGAATCATGTACCAGAGCAGGAAGAAGGTAGTTTGTCTTTTCCCATGCTTTGGTAAATGTTGTTGCAGTCAGAAAGTGTGAATAGCGTATGTTTTTAGCCAGGATCCTGGTGTAGTCTGGCTTGTTGGCTGGGTGCTCTTCTGGCTTGGAGTCTGTGTTGCTCCATTGCCTCTGTGTGGGTGGGAGCAGCAGCTGCTGAAGGATTTAGCAGGGGAGAGGGTAGCTGTGCTCATTTTCCGACAGACAGCCCGCTGCTGCTTCTTCAGATGTTGTTTGTGCGGCAGCACAGAGGAAATCCACATGGAGCAGCATACCAGGGGTTCTCACCCACTCATGGGAGACGCAAGCTGTTCTCTCACACAGCATCTGGCTTGGCTGCTGCCACCGAGAGGAGGGAAAGGTTTGCCTCATAGCAGGGGAAAGAGTATGTAAATTGGAAGGAAACCTCCTCCTTTATGACGAGGCATCCTCATTCCTGAAGTCTGCAAAAAAATTCTGGGAGAGAGGAGTCCACTTCTTACTATTTTCAGTTATTTGGGGTCTTTGGAAACTAAAACTTATATTCCCCCAATAGGCGATTTCTTTAATTTTCTCTGGGGAAACACATGTTGTGTATGATGCAGCATTTGGCATGCTAGCCAAAAGTCTTCTTTACTGTAGCATACAAAGCCTGCTTTTTTCTTTTTGGGTAGAGTATTGGGAGAAAAAAAAAAGGTAACTCAAAGGGAACAACCTAGCTAGCGGGAGGTGTAGCTACAGAGAGTAACTTTTCCAGGAGAATATAACCCATTTCTCTCTCTAACAAGTCACAGCTACAGACACAGCAGAGCAGATGCTTGGCCAGGAGCAGGCTGATGGCGCAGATACCTCTTGTGACCCAAGTCATGAAGTAGCTGGGGAGTTTACTGATGTGAAACATGAATCCGAATTTAGCTTGGAAACCAATTTCATGGAAGAGGAGAGTGGAGATTGCAATGCAGATAAGAGAGACAGCAATTCTTCACAAGCCTTTTCAGAAGGTAAAACACAGTATGCTTGTATTTAGTGATCTGCCTCTAGAGGAGTATCTATAAACATGTAAATTATCAAACACCCTGATGATACGCTATATGGCTTCCGAGTTCTTCCGCTACATTATTCATTGTATTGCCCACGTGTGAGCTGGTTACATAAGGGATGCTTAACGCTAATGCAGACGTGTAGCTGAACCATTTGTTTTCTGCGGACCGGGATTTGCACATAGTTTCTGTTACGGCCGATAAAGCTTGAAATATCAGGAACTAGAAATGTGCATGGAGGGTGTTATCTTGTTCTGTTGCTTTAGCTCGTGTAATATGAAGGTCCCTGCGAACCTGCACTTGACTGTGGAAGGTATTCTTGGCACAGACAGCACAGGAGATAATCACAAAGCTGACCTGTGAGGGCATCCTTCACAATTCAGCGGAGTTAGAGGTGAGATTCTGGGAAGCTCGGGGCAGCCACAGTAATTTAGACAAATGCTCAGGGGTCTCTGAATTTTGAAGGTTATGCAGAGGAGTCCGACTGCAGCAGGATCAGGAAGGCATGAGGTATCAGTGGAGCATCTGCGTGGTATCTTTTAAGGGCGTAGCCCAAAATCTCAGCGCTGCAGTGCGCTGATGGGTGCAATCTGACCTCCAGTGTTAGAGTCATCCCACCATGTGTGATACAAATAACTGTGTGCACGGGTGTGTGATCTTTTGGTGATATGCCACACATGGCACTTGCAGAGCTTCTATTCGTATTTCATGCTCTGTGGTTTTAATATCAGATGGCATAGTTTGAGAGAGAGAAATATGTTTGTAGCATCCCTAGTGATGCTGGCTTGTCATCTTGGAGCAGCAGCTGACATTAGATCTGGGAGGCAGCCTAGTTGATACATGAAATGTGTGGAAGCATCAAAGGGCCATGTGATAGAAAAAACAGCTCGTTCTTGTTACCATGAGGATATTACTTAGGCTGTTGGCATTGCATTTTAATGTGAACCATAGCTCTCCAACTGCATGCTAAGTATCCTAACAGCTTTGTTCAACCTATAAATGATGCACTACTTTTCAGTGGGTTCCTGTAGCTTGGAAGTGGCTTTGTAATCTACTACAGAAAATGAGTCACCTAAGATAGCAGAAAGGGGATGGATTTCTGTCCTGGTCCTGGGGTCACTAGAATTCCTGAAAATGCTTCGCATTATTCCCTCTACTTTATCTGACGAATGCTGGAATCAGTAAAACTTAGCTGAAGAGAGAACCTATACTACAATTAAATGATATCCTGTTCATTTGTGTTGCTGGGAAGATATTCTCAACAGTTTCATAATTAGCAAATGTCTTGACTTTTGCCTGGATAACTTCTATGTGGGCTAGATATCCTTTGGCAAGCACTAGTGTTCTCTAATTAGTTTTCTTTATGCAGTGAGTGCTGCTGTGCTGCAAGCAGTGTATAGAGCTTGGTTTTCAAAATAAGCTTTGCATGTGACTTGTGCATGCCAGTGTCTTTGAATATAATATGAGTTTACAGTTCCTTGCCTCTTCTTTCCTTTGCAAAAAGGAATGCTGATTAGATAAACCAGACTTTTGCTCACTTCAGGCAATCTTTGCCTCCCTTCCCCAAAACCCACCTGTCTTTCTCTGCTTTATCACAAACTGTATTCATATCACTGGCCAAAGATGCAAAGCCTTTGGCAGAACTGGTTATAAATTAAGAAGGGCAGTAAGTTCACTTGGGTCTTTACTATTGACAGCCTATTTCACCTGTAAGGGATGGATGTGTCAGAGCTTAAGGCAGAAAATCGCCACAATGTTTTCTACTACATATTGCTTTCCTGTCCAACGTTTGTTTTGTGACTGAAAGTTCTAGTACTTCCATGAGTGCTTCTTTTTCTTTTTTTTAAAGCAATCTGTCAAATCTGTTCTCTCTGTTCTTGTAGAGAGAATTTGACATCCTTTCTCTCGTCTCCAAGTGCTTTGAAATAACTAGTTTTAACTGTGGTGTTGGCCAGCATGGAAACTGTTCATCTCATTTGCAAATCCGTTCTGAAACTTGATTCCAGTATTGGCTACAATAGTTCTCAGGATATTTTTTTGTTGTTGTAAATAGATCCATTTAAACAGCACATGGACAAAGAATTTGAAGAAAAAGAAGTAGAAAAAATGTCTACGCTTCCTAAAACTTCAAGTCAAAGCAAGGTAACTGTTCTTTAGCCATCCAGAGTTCCTAAAGATGCCTGGATTAAAATAACTTTTTTTTTTTAATACAAGTGAAGTAGATTCATAATTGTTATCATTAGCTGCTGGCACTGGAATTGTCAAGATTTTGTCACTGTGTTGTTGCTGAAGTGTTTTCTTCTTCACTTAGTGCTGAGCAAGAGCTGAAATGTAAAGTCTGCTGTTAGATAGGCGTGTGGTGACACATCTGAAAAACACAGTCTTAAGAGTTTGATCTCTAGTCCCAAAACGGCGGGTTTAGTACTCTTGGCTCCGGGTAGAAACAGGACTGGTTTCTGAGTGGTAACAGCACGATGCCAGGGATGTGCTCTGCAACTGAACTTGTGAGGTGACCATGTACAGTCTTAAAAGTACTTGTGATGCACTTCACTTTCATGTTCTTGCTTCAAGATGGCTGTATCTCTGTACACATTTATAAGCTGGTAAAGGGGAATTTAATACTTATATTGTTAATACTGGAAATAATAGGTGAATTACAGTACCAGAAAACCACCTCATTGCTTGAGAGAGAGTATTATTTTTTAAAATCCCCTTTTTAGACAAACCTTTGCTTCCTAACTTTTTTCATATCTGATTTTGTTTTGGAGGGTTGCCTTACATTCTGGTCAGCCATATGCTGGGTGACATATATTGGAAGATATCCAATGGTTAGTCAGTCAGAGAAAGCTGTGATTTTTTTTTTTTTATTATTTTTTTCTTTTTTGGAATATGGTAGCCGAAAATACCAGTGCCACCTGAAGCAATGCGTGCTGTATCTTTGCTTAACTCGGTGTAGCTAATTTATGGAGATAGGTAGGGACAACTTGCACAGCAGAAGGCTTAAAGTTTAGAGTTTTCCCTTACTACAGTGATAGCTTTTGCCCTCAAAATCAGACAGGCTCCAACAAGATTCTATTTAGCAACTGATTCACAACTTCTGGGTTTAGTCCCTAATGGGGTTTTGTTTCCATCCTTAAACAAAGCACATACCTCAGTGCGGCTGATCTATAAGCATAGTCAGACTCCAGGGTTCTCATCTTGTGCTTGGTTTGTGCCACTGATTTGCTGGATGGATTAGGCAGAAATGATACCCTTCCTCGGTTTTCTCGTCTGTGAAATGAAGACAGTTAGACACAACACCGCAAAATACATCCAGATCTACTGAGCTCAAATTTATTGTTATTTACCCTGGTAGACTCTAAGGAAGAGCTTACATACGGAAAAAAAAGGTTTCAATTTGTATTATGAAAAGAGAGTTCTCAAGTTTCACAAACTTGATTAAACTGCTAGCTGTGGTGATGGGCTTTTAAGTGTACTAAGTTTGGTACATGTGACTCTTCTTTGGTTGGTTTTTGATTTGGTGGTTTTTTGTTTGTTTGTTTGTTTTTGTTTTTGTTTTTTTTTTTTCCAGTGGCCAAGGCTGGGCCAACTAACTTTTTCTTCCACTTTGGAGAAACATAAAACTTTGAAAGCAGACAAAGAAGTGGATGTGAAACAGCTTTATCTTCACAAGCCTTTAGAATCCACTTGGCCAAAAGTGAATAAACAGTTCCTGTCCTCAGTGAACAAACCAAGTGATCCCTCTTTTACCCCATTACAAAGAGAGCTCTTCTGTATCATGAATACATACCGGGACTTGTTCTATCCAGAAAGAAATGCTTTAACAAATGGAGAAGAAATTCGGCATGCTTACTGCTTGCATGCCTTGAACCATGTTCTGAAGGCAAATGCCCAGGTGCTCAGCAACAATGCCAAACGAAGAGACCAAAAGCCAGGGACTGACAATGATGACTACAGGGATCAGGGGCTCACTAGACCTAAGGTAAGGGAGCTTCATTAATATGATTCCCCCATCCCCACCCTGGCTGTCTGATCAGGCTGCATAAACATCCTGGTAGTTTATCCAGAAGTATTTCTGTTGCTGCGCTCTCAGGTGAGTTTTTCCTGGGCCTGTGCCTTTCCATATCCCTTTATTGTGCCTGGAAGTCATTTGCCGTGGCCAGGGCAAATACCCTGCGAGAAGCAGTGAAGACAGGGTTGTTAGCCAGCCTGTTTCTGTGTTGAGCCATGAGTTTGGCTTCTTTTTTTTTTTCCTTTGTCCTCCTATCACTACAGACTGACATGTCACCTTTTCCTGCTTCCATTTCTAAATCTACCAGTACAGAAAGGTGCTTCTGCATCAGTCTTCAGTGTTAGTGCAGGTGGTGTAGGCTGTCACCCCAGTGTGGGATGTCCCAGAATTTTTTTTTGCCCTTAGGCACTTGTAAGGACTTGCCTGCATGGAAGTATCTTTCTGTACCTGGGAGACCTCAGGAAGCCCTAGTCCCATTGTCAAGGCCACCCATCAGAGCTGGTGGAGCAGGCCTCAAACCAAAGCTCCCTGGATTCACAGCATTGATAACCAGGTGAATTCAACTAGGGCTAGCCTGTCACTGGTGGTGCCAACTACCTGTTGACCAGTTTCAAAGTTGGGTTTCAGTGTTTGCTGCATGTCTGGCAAATGCCTTTTGTTTCTGTGTTGACTCCCCAGTTAGATATTTATATTTCAGAGTGCTGTGCAGAGGCTATTGCCACCCACCCAGGAGACAGCCATTGACCCTCTCTGTGCATTGGGGGGCCCCTTGCTTGCTTGAGTAGGGAGAACAGGAGAACGTGCTTAGTTTTCAGTTCCCCTGTAATGGTACCCTGGGTGTGAGATGGGCAACCAACCTGAGCTGCTGGCCAATACCTGTTCACGTTGCATCCCAGTGCATCCTTCCTCCTTTTGCTTTGTTTTGATTGTTGGGATGCCCCACGGGGGCAGATCTAAGTAATAAAAATTACTTAAAGAACTGTTAACTGTGAGTGTTCATATTATATGGGTTATTCTCTTGTAACTGTTGATCTACGCAGGTGCTGATGATAGTGCCCTTCAGGGAATGTGCTTTGCGAATCGTGCATATTTTCATTAGTCTTCTTGAAGTGAATGACAAAAAAAAAATAGATGTGAGTAATAAAAAGCGCTTCAAAGGGGAGTTTGGCTCTGATCCAGAAGAGAAACCCCCCAACCTGAAAAGACCTGAAGATTATGAAGCCGTCTTTGCTGGCAACATTGATGACCACTTCAGAATTGGTAATGACCTACTGAACAGATGATTTTTAGGTTGTAAAGAACTGAGAAGTAACAAGTTCTTCCTGAATGTGTAGGAGCTATCAGGGCTGGAAGCTCTGGTGGGACTCTAGGCTGTCTAGTATTCATGCTGGTTTTGCACTGGCAACTTGGATTTTTCTGAAAATCTTTCTTGCCTTGCCAGAACTTAAAAAGGAAGAGAAAATACAAAAGTAATGATTTTCACATCAAGATCAGGATCACTTACAATGTAATGATTGCTTTATTGTAGCAGGACTGCCCACACCTCATTTTAAAGAGGGAAGGCCTTGATTATGCAGCAAAGTCTTTTATGTTATTAAAAAAACACTCCAAACTTTTGGGTTTGATCAGCCTATTCACAATGTCTCTTGTAATCAGTAATGGTTGGAACAAAATTAAAGCTCAGTACTGAGCAAAGCAGTTTTCTACTGTGTTGCCCATGGTTTTCATGAAAGCAAAGGGGTAACCAGCAAGTAGGACTGTTGGACAAGCAGCGAATTTGAGACTATTTCATAATACTGTAATCTCATGCTGGTTTAGTAACTCAGTATGCAGAGAATTAGCTGGTGGCTTGGTTGCTGGAGCTGCCATGATGAGTGGGCTGTTTTTCTAACTTAACTTGACAGATCAGAGGCTTTTGGAATGATTGCCCCATGAAAGATAAATTGGCATCCCAAGAGATTTAATGATACAGTGGAAGATGCAAGCAGGTCCCACTCAGTCTTTCTTCCTTCCCCAGGGAATATCTCTCTGGCTGAGAGCATCTTACTTTTAGTAGCATAATAATTTTCCTTTCAGTCCTTTCCCATACCACAGTCTGCTTGATCCACTTAGGTGTGAAGAAATGCTTGAAGAAACTTTCAGTGCTGTTACTTGCAGAAGCAAATCATAGAAGCAGAATAATTATTCTTTCTTACTGTGCCTCACACCCTGTTACTTCTGCACAAAGATCTAATTTAAAGCACATTTGTTATGCCTTATTAAAACCACCCTTTCACATTTCTAAACAGAAAAAAGACTTGATGTTGTTAAACTGTGTATATGCGGTGACAAGTGATATCTTCTTCCTGGAAATTCAACGAATTGTGCCTTTCTTTTTCTTTCCATTTTTATCACTGGGTTAAAATAGATAGTGGGAGGGGTCCCTGTTGGTATCTGTGTGGAATTCTTGCAAGTGCCTTCAACTGCGCCCATGATAGCTGGATTCACACAGAGAGGCAGAGAAGTTGAAGAGACACCTTTGTTGGGCAGACTGTAGTGGGTGGTTTGAATATGGCCTGGACTACCTGGATTTTTAAGATCAGAAAGTTGTGGGTCCTAGCAATGTCACCGTAGTTACAGCATAGGTAACAAATGCCTTTGATTCCTTCCTTTTTCATTCTTTAACATGAGAGGTGATACGTAAGCTAGTTTGGCGTGTACACTGGAACATGCGGTGTGAGAAGCAACGCCAGGGAAGGTGCAAGACTGGTTATGCTTTTAGTCGTCATCACATGAAGAACCTTTTCCTTTGTGTTCTGGTAGCAATTCTCATGGCCACATGAATAAAGGCAGTTTATAGTCAAGAGGTCCACACTGAATCTTTCATGACAGATTAAGGTAACAGTTACTATAGTACCTACTGGCAGAGGCCAAAGTCTAGGATTTAGGGAGAAGGAAATAGTTAATAATT
>VYXH01006801.1:232016-247130 GCA_013397275.1 Burhinus bistriatus | reverse complement strand
TCAGCCCTCTCATCCCCCTTTTTAGCAGAAAATCACAAAAAATGTGTTTCGGTTAAAAAATGTCCAGGCTATGAAAAATCTGGAAAAAATAATGAAAATCTGCCAATGCTTGTCAAATGGGGGTGGGTAAGCACTTTTCAGGGAAAGAAGAGTTTCAGACAGATTGGTTTTGTCCAGCTATAATTGTTAGTACATATTAAGGGAGAGGAAATAGAGGGAGTTACTATTACAGAGCCTGTTGGAAGAATATGGTTGGTAATTGACCTTCATTAAGAAAATGCTGTTGGTTGTTGTCGGACAGGGGTTGCGATTCTTCAGAAGAGTATGAGGCTATATGCACCATTTTACTCATCGGATATCATCATTGCCTCTCCCCTGGGTATGAGGACTATTATTGGCGCAGAGGGGGAGAAGAAGAGAGATTTTGATTTTCTGTCATCAATAGAAATTCTCATAATTGATCAAGCAGATATTTACCTGATGCAGAATTGGGAACACGTTCTGGTGCGTTTTCCGTATGTATTCATTTTTGTGTTGTACTGTGTCTCGTTGGTCTGATATAACTTAGTTTTGGCAGTGAACTGTGTTGCTATTTTTTTTTGCTTACTTGATTCCAGACATGTACGCTTGTTCCTTTTCCTCCTGCCATCCTGATATTTTCCTTATACTAAGAATAATCTTTCTACAGATTTTGGGTAGCATTCAGCACCTGTTCTCTAGCGATTTTAGTATGTGGTGCTTTAGTGGCATATTTAATCAGAGATTTTTTTGGACAGTTGTAATTATCTTACAGGATGAGATAATGATGATTCCTTTAATCACGTCTGGGAGAAAATATGCCAGCTGTCTGACTGCCCAGTGTCTCAGTCAGATTGTAGCTGTGTGAGGAATCTGTACAGCCTAATTCAGGTTCCTCCAGAAAGCAATAGGAGCTGGTACTTCTCTCCACTGACTGTAGAGATACTAAGCATTATTCATGTCTGAAGTTAAACAGTATGAAGATTTTCCTGTACGTGTGATGAAAATACTGCTCTGGGATTGTGGCTAGTATGCAGTAGCACCCATGCTTTTTGGCTTTTGGTTAAAAGTTTTCAAGGTTGAAAGGTTGTGGGTTTTTTTTCCACATAGAAACGCCTTTGAGGTACCTGTGCTGTGCATTTTGACAGCATGATGTTATTGTACATTTTGAGTCAGCCCAGAAGGTGTCTTGTTTCCTGCGGAGTCCCAAGAAAGGCACATCAGCCCACATGATATCCAAGGAATCGGTCCTGGAGCCTGTTTCCTGTTTTTTCCTTTGGGTACATCTGCTTGCCATGTGGCGGCAGTGATGCCAGTCCTAGGCATCATTCAGTGAGGCCAAAATGAGGTGAATTTCTTCACTTGCACGCAAACTCCCTGAGTGGATGGGAACTGCGCTTGAGTTTCTTTCAGCTCAGAAACTTTGGGCCCATTGACTTTAATACAAACAAATCCATTATACTTGCCCTGTGGCAGAAGATTGGAAGCAGAGGTTACTGATGACTAAAGAGATGGTAGCTTTCAGTTCTGTTTCAAGTAAATTACTCTTGCTGTGGTCAATAAATTCCAGTCGTGTCTTAGGAGATCACTACTGGTTTATATTCTGTGTTGTGTTGTTCGTCCCTGCCCCCTTTCTCGCTGCAGTTAAGGCTCTTGCAGTCTGGGTGCAGCGACGTCAGTCTGTAGTGATGTGTTTCCATCTCTCTGTGTAGCATCTGATGAAGCACATTAACCTGCTGCCTCTGGATTCCCACGGGGTGGACTTTTCCCGAGTGCGAATGCTGAATCTCAATAACTGGTCCAAGTACTACCGCCAAACGCTGCTGTTCAGTGCTCTTCAGGATCCCCAGATTAATTCCATCTTCAACAAACACTGCTTCAATTATATGGGGCAGGTGAGTTCACAGATGAGCTGAAAGCCTTCTTTTAAATGCTGGTGTAGGGGGCGGGGAGGGGAACAGAAAACCCAACACATGGAAAAATTCCGTAACTCAGTTGTAGAAAGACTGTGTGCCACTCATTTCTAGTACCGAAGTATGTCCGTCTGAGTCTCCATGATGCTGCATGACTATTTCTAATGCTGTGCCAAAGGCATGAAGAACTACTCTTCTTGCAGCAATACTTAATTTGATCCTTTTCTTTCACAGGTAGCTGTCTTATGTCAGAAGTCAGATTTTGTTTTTTCTTAATTTGACGCACACAAATTATCTTGTTGTATTTATTTTGTTGTTAAACGGAGGGTTCGCCTGCTTCCTCTTNTCTTACAGACAGCCTTGTGCATTGCTTGCAGATGCGAGTTACAAGCAGAAAGCTGGCTGGAGCGTGGCTGCCTTCGAAATGCTGCTTCCCTAAATGTCCTCCTTTCTTCTCACAGGTGGCTGTCCGCAACGTACCGCTCAGTGGCTCCATTAGCCACGTTGTGGTCCAGCTTCCTCATGTTTTTCAGAGGCTAGAAGCTGAAAATTTAACTTCTGTAATAGAGACGAGGTACTCTGTGTTCCAGACTATTTTGCTATGCCCTAATGACTGCATTTTCAGATTTAGTTGAGCATACTATTTCCTGCAGAGCACAATGTGATTTCAGCACAGAAGTATGCCTTCATTAGTCTTCACATGCAGGCTAGGCTCTGCACAGGTGGAAGGGAGTACTGAACTACTTCTTGCCAAAGACCCTGGAGAATAAAGTCTGGGAAAGGAACACCAGTCTCTGCCATAACTATGTAGTACTGATAAAGCTTTTGCCTTTTATCTTCTACGTGTGTAGAAATCCTATGAAGTTAAAGAAGGAAAAATGTAGTCGAAATCTTCTGTAGTCTGTTTTCTGATGATATTCCTGTTTGAGGTCATATCAGTATTGGAAAGCTAAGTGTTAACTCTGGTTAAAACATATTTGTTTTCTGAACTCAGGTTTCAGTTCTTCATCAACAAAGTTTTGCCTGAGTACCGTGATGCCATCATGTCACACACGCTCATTTATGTTCCGTCTTATTTCGACTACGTGCGTCTTCGAAATTACTTCAAGAAAGAGGATCTGAATTTTACTCACATTTGTGAATACACCAAAAAGGCTGGCATCTGCAGAGCAAGACGGTTCTTTCTCAAGGGAGAGAAGCAGTTTTTATTGTTCACTGAGCGCTTCCACTTTTACAAAAGGTGAATTGTGAACTGAGTTTTCCTCTGAGTTGCGTGTGTGCAGTTTTGGAAGTAGAGTCTGACCTTAATCATAGATGGGCTATATTTCTTTTTGAATCTGTTGGATCCCTCTGAGGACTTCCTTAACTGAAGTAAGAGCTTTTCAGTTTACTATAATTTTTTTTGCATGTTGTCAGCAGTCCTTTGCAGCGAGTTTAATACTTTGGTATGCATGGGGTTTTATTCAGGAAGGTAAGTGCTGCCAAGTTCCACTGATGTCAGGACAGGATGATATAGCCTGCAAAATGGGATTCATCGTACCTTTTATTTGTGTTCATCTGTGCCACAATAACTACATAAAATTCTGGGAAAGGATATGTAATTGGTTCAATAATGCAGTACTGCAAGCTGAGGCCACCTGGAAAATTTGCTATATCCTGGCTGGAGCTGTTTAGACGTTCCTAATGGAACAGTTTTTCCTATTAGCAGAAGTAGTTTTGGCAATCTGAAAAGTTTCATGACAGTCAAGTCTGATCAGGCTTCACTGTCTTAAAATCCAAGCCAAAGAAGCTGAATATTGCAGAAACTGGTGGTGGTCTGTACTTTAGAGGAAGTCACAGTGCCTGGCAGTGTTAGACACCCTCCTACCCCTCAACTCCACGTCTGTGTTTAGTCTTCAGTCCGTGACACAGGGTTTGTAGAGTTGAGCTACAACTGATGTGCATTGAAGTTGATGGAAATTGGAAGAACTGAGATAGGATTGGTGTTTTAACATGCACACTTTGTAAAAATAGGCAACAAAGTTACTTTTTGGGTNACTTTTCCCGAGTGCGAATGCTGAATCTCAATAACTGGTCCAAGTACTACCGCCAAACGCTGCTGTTCAGTGCTCTTCAGGATCCCCAGATTAATTCCATCTTCAACAAACACTGCTTCAATTATATGGGGCAGGTGAGTTCACAGATGAGCTGAAAGCCTTCTTTTAAATGCTGGTGTAGGGGGCGGGGAGGGGAACAGAAAACCCAACACATGGAAAAATTCCGTAACTCAGTTGTAGAAAGACTGTGTGCCACTCATTTCTAGTACCGAAGTATGTCCGTCTGAGTCTCCATGATGCTGCATGACTATTTCTAATGCTGTGCCAAAGGCATGAAGAACTACTCTTCTTGCAGCAATACTTAATTTGATCCTTTTCTTTCACAGGTAGCTGTCTTATGTCAGAAGTCAGATTTTGTTTTTTCTTAATTTGACGCACACAAGTTATCTTGTTGTATTTATTTTGTTGTTAAACGGAGGGTTCGCCTGCTTCCTCTTTTTTTTTTTCTTTCCTCCTACTGTATAAGAAGGCCAAACTGCTATTACTTTAAAAGAAACAGGAAAAGTAAAAACCTTAGTTGTCTATCTCAAATATATGGAAGTCAGAGCATAAGTAGTCATCACGTATATTTAANTTTTATCTTCTACGTGTGTAGAAATCCTATGAAGTTAAAGAAGGAAAAATGTAGTCGAAATCTTCTGTAGTCTGTTTTCTGATGATATTCCTGTTTGAGGTCATATCAGTATTGGAAAGCTAAGTGTTAACTCTGGTTAAAACATATTTGTTTTCTGAACTCAGGTTTCAGTTCTTCATCAACAAAGTTTTGCCTGAGTACCGTGATGCCATCATGTCACACACGCTCATTTATGTTCCGTCTTATTTCGACTACGTGCGTCTTCGAAATTACTTCAAGAAAGAGGATCTGAATTTTACTCACATTTGTGAATACACCAAAAAGGCTGGCATCTGCAGAGCAAGACGGTTCTTTCTCAAGGGAGAGAAGCAGTTTTTATTGTTCACTGAGCGCTTCCACTTTTACAAAAGGTGAATTGTGAACTGAGTTTTCCTCTGAGTTGCGTGTGTGCAGTTTTGGAAGTAGAGTCTGACCTTAATCATAGATGGGCTATATTTCTTTTTGAATCTGTTGGATCCCTCTGAGGACTTCCTTAACTGAAGTAAGAGCTTTTCAGTTTACTATAATTTTTTTTGCATGTTGTCAGCAGTCCTTTGCAGCGAGTTTAATACTTTGGTATGCATGGGGTTTTATTCAGGAAGGTAAGTGCTGCCAAGTTCCACTGATGTCAGGACAGGATGATATAGCCTGCAAAATGGGATTCATCGTACCTTTTATTTGTGTTCATCTGTGCCACAATAACTACATAAAATTCTGGGAAAGGATATGTAATTGGTTCAATAATGCAGTACTGCAAGCTGAGGCCACCTGGAAAATTTGCTATATCCTGGCTGGAGCTGTTTAGACGTTCCTAATGGAACAGTTTTTCCTATTAGCAGAAGTAGTTTTGGCAATCTGAAAAGTTTCATGACAGTCAAGTCTGATCAGGCTTCACTGTCTTAAAATCCAAGCCAAAGAAGCTGAATATTGCAGAAACTGGTGGTGGTCTGTACTTTAGAGGAAGTCACAGTGCCTGGCAGTGTTAGACACCCTCCTACCCCTCAACTCCACGTCTGTGTTTAGTCTTCAGTCCGTGACACAGGGTTTGTAGAGTTGAGCTACAACTGATGTGCATTGAAGTTGATGGAAATTGGAAGAACTGAGATAGGATTGGTGTTTTAACATGCACACTTTGTAAAAATAGGCAACAAAGTTACTTTTTGGGTTTTTTTTTTCTACTACAGGTATGTGATAAAAGGCATTAGGAACCTCATTTTCTATGAGTTACCAACCTACTCCCACTTCTACAGTGAGATTTGTAATATGATGAAGGCCACAGACAATGGAGTGGATGCTACTTGGACCTGTACTGTGCTCTACTCCAAGTACGATGCTCAGAAATTGGCTGCAGTGGTTGGCATAGACCGCACGGCTCAAATGCTACAGTCCAAGAAAGATGTGCACCTCTTTGTTACAGGAGAAAACGAATAAGTGATATTGCAGACTAGATGGATGGACCTGGATTTTACTGCTAATGCACTTTTTGATGTTGCTTTTTAAAAAAGTATTAAACTTTTTACTCACTTCTACTAAATATTCTGTTGAAATTGTTCATATAGTATTAAATTTTATATTTCAGTACTCTGTCCAACAAGAAACAAAGGATGTCATTCAAGAAAGCAGGGCTTGGGGGTTTCTTCTTATAGAAACAAAATCAATCCAGAACTATTCTTCTTGTATATTGAAAAACTCACTGGTCAGTAAAGACTGATGCTGTGATAAATAACTTTTGACTGGATTGCTTCACTTCATTTTCAGGTGTAGCAAACTTCCCTTTTATCAAAGGCAACTTTTTCCTATAATCTAGGAGAAAGAAATGTGCCCGAGTGTTGATGCAGTCACTGTTCGGTAAGCCTGTGTAAGGGAGGTGCAGGCGAAGGCTCTTCTACACAAGTGTATTGTTGAATGAAAGTTGAACTTCCTTCAACTTCACAGTTGTGAGAATGAGAATCAATGAATGTGCTTAGGTAGGAGCTTACTTATTTTTTTTCCCCTGAGTGACCTAAATACCTCTGCCTCCTGTTTACAACAGCCCCTCTGGCCGGTCACTTTTACCAGGGATAAGTTTTTTCCAAAGGAAGACAGAGTTGAGTTTAGCGGGCAGCAGAACCCAGGTCTGCGTAGCCCCGTGATCACCAAAGCAGCGTGTTGGAGCACAAAAGCAGGTGGTGCAGTTGCAAATACCTGTGGTGTCATATCTCACGCCGCAGGTGGGGATTTGTTTGGTTGGTTTTTTCTTTCCTCTTAATAGCTGCTTTTAGACACCATGGAAGTGTCATCGTCTGCCTCTTTCTTTTCTTCTCCTTCCAGGAAGCTGAGCAGAATTTAAAAGGAACTAAAAGTAGAGAGATTAGTTTCTGTGAGCACGTGCTAGGGCTGCAGGAAGGCTGTTCTGTGGAGGGGCAGGTGGGCCCTGCGTGAGCCCACATGCAAGAAGGAAACATCCATCCTCTGATAAGCTTTGAGGGAATTCTTGTCTGGGAGGCTTACATAAATATACCAAAGTGAACTAAACTCCTTGACTAAATGCACAGGCACATAGTTTTAGCCAATTTTTATCATATTCTTCATTCTGGTATTTCTCAGGTAGTAGTTGAAGTCCTGAATTCATTTAGTGGCCATGCAAATCCATGCAGTTTCTTGCTTTGCATTTTAAGTAATGATTTCTGTTAATTTTACATACCTCTGCCATAGCACACAAGAATTAAGAGCCTGCCACAGCAATGCTCTCGTGACCATCTGTCTGCTGTACGGCAGAGGCAGCAGTAGCAGCCAACAAGGATTTTTCTTGTACAGCCTAGGCTCGATGTGGGAGAATTGTGGCTGTACATATGAAAACAAGCACACAAAATAGGATTAAGGAATTTTCTCTCTGCACCGGATGTACTTAGCAGAGATGAATAGCTGACCTCTGAGAAGCTAAAGTGGGGTAGCTACTTAGGGAGATAACATGGTGCAGTGCAACTGCTGTTTCAAGAAGCAGCAAGAGTTTTGTGCCAGAGCCATAACTATGCAAGGATTTTTCTGCCCCCACTGAAAGTAATAGCAAAGTGCCTTGATGGGAGTGGGGAAAAATTGTAGTCTGAGACCCGCGTAATTCTTGTATCAGCTACCTGGGTTTGTTCCTAAGACAAGCATACTTTGAAATGTGTATACCACTGTTTCATTTTTAATATTGATTACTAATTTTAACTCACTGATTTCCAAAGTAGTGTGTAAACGCCTCTTCACTGCCTTCAGTTAGTGCCCTGAGATGGAGGCACAAAGTTGATGCATGATTGCCCTCGGAGAGCTCACGCGTTGAGATTTTTCTGTAGGGAGCCTCGTAAGCCAACACTAGAAACTCCACCTAGGAGGTGGCGCTAGCAGGTCAGGCGGGTTTGGTGATGCGGGGAGCCTGTCTCCGTACCGATGTAAAGGAGTTTGTGTTCCCAGGTGCTTCCTCCTCCCCCTGTGCTGTGATGTTCCCAGCCTCGGGTGTTGGCCCGCTTGATAGTGGAATTGCGGTGAACTGGGGAGAGGATTTGGTCTTGTTTAAAACTTCTCCTTTACCCCCTTTTTATCTTGTTTTAAAGAATTCCCTGGTGCAGTTCACAGCCCTGCAAAGTGGTTTGTCCAAGGGTGGCTCCGAGGACAGTGAGTTACTGGGAGATGGCGAGTGCTGAGGTTAGAGTTTGGCATCCTGGATGCATGTTCACGGATGCCAATGCTTTGCTTGCTGGGGCAACTGCTGACTCCAAATGAGTTACTTAAAAGCCTGTCTTACAATGAATTTTCCTGACAATAATGTGACTTTCAGAGAGGTGGCTGAAACTACTGCATTCTTGTGGACACTCAGTCAATTTTAGAAATGGAATATGTACACCTGGGGTTTTGGTTTTTTTTAAATTGTTCGACACTTTTTAAAAAAAGTTCAAATTCTGGCACAAATGGAATAAGAAAAGACATTAGCAAATACAATATTTTACCTTTTTTTTCACGTGAAAGCACATGATCTTGGCAAGGCAAGTTCTTTGCAAGTTTTTGACAAGAATGCACCAACGATGAGTAACTACTCATCTTGAGGAAACAAATTTGAAACAAAATCCTATTCATTTTGGTGTCAGTACCATATCTTTAAGAGGATGATGTTGTTTCTTAATCCTTTTTTGTCAGTGTTTCAAGAGAGTCTCTGAGTACTGAAAACTAATCCTGTATTCTTTTTGTTTGTGAAAGGCATTGTAACGCAGCGTGAGAACTGACTGCCTGGCATCAGGCAGGCGGCTTTCCAGACACCGGCCGCTAACGTGCAGTGGTGCTGAAGCATTAGCAGCTACCTTTTCGGAATTCAAACCCAAGGGTAAACATAAACTGGGATAAAGACATTAAACAAGAATTCCTTTTCAGCACCTCCTATCTCTCAGGAAATCCTAGTAATTGATGATCAAGAGAAAGATGTACCTGCCTCTATAGAAAGATTGTCCTTCCAGCTAATGAGCTGATGTTGTAATGGCTCCTTTTTCACTAGTAAAACCTAATCAGGATAATTTGTTGCTCCTTTCAAAGGTGATTAAAAGGCATGGTGGGTTTTTTTTTTTCTGAAAATGTGTTTGTAGGATAGGAGCCAGCCTTCTGCTGGTGACTGTATTAATGTGGAGGAGAGAGAGAAAGGTGACTTAGGGACAGTCTGTCTCCAGCGCTGGAGAACTGCCTCCAGTAGGGAGGCAGGTTGTTAGTTTAGCAGCAGTCGTTGGGAGACACGGGATGAATCATGTGTGAGAGAAACTGGAGCATTCTTGTTAACAACAGCAGAATTAACAATTACTTTACAGTTGTGTTGTCACACGCTGCCAGGGTTTCTCAGCTCTGCATTAGTCATGCTCCCATGGCCTCAGCCCCAGGAGTTCCTCTCCAGGGTTTGGGGTTTTTTTGGACTTGGTGGCCAAGCGTGTCTGATGAAACAGTTTGCTTTGCGGGGGAGGGGGGAGGTTCAGAAAGCCCGTCCACAAAAGCATACGTGGATGTACGAGGGCGCTGCGCAAAGAGGGAGAGGGGCGAGACCAAGTGGAGGACAGCAGTCCCTCCCATCATGGAGCTTGCTGGGTTGCCCCACTGCTGTCCTGCCTGGGGACCAACCTGCATGGCAGAGGGCTCCTCTCTTCACCATACTGGCCTGTTCAGAGAACTCCTGGAGGTCCTGCACCAGCAAGGCGTCATCTTCTCCCCTCCCCAGAGATGCCAGGTGACCTTTAAGCCCATAGAGAAGGTGAAGGTGCTGCTGGTATGCAGGCAGGCACTGGTGCTAGCCAAGTTGTGGCATGCAACAGCCCAGGACTAGGAGGACATGAAGACAAAAGAACTGCAGGGGGTTTATGATGTATGTGTATTACTGTAGCCAGCTCTCATCCTGGTCAACAGCATGCTTTTGCCCACGCTAGATCCAAGACATAGTTCAGTCCCTGCAGCTTTAAATCTCATCCTCTGTGCAGAGCTTGATAGTGAAGGGTAATTAATAGCATAGAGCTGGTTACATTTTAATTAACCATTAGCTTCAGCTGTGCTTGGGGGGGGTGTCGCTTGCTTTACCAGGTGGACTGTGTATTGGGCTGAGACCATCAACTCTCTGATAAAGAGCTAACGGGCATGAGCTAGTACTGTGAATTAGTTACCTGAAATGGAGATGTTGAAATGGTCGTAACATTGAGTGGTACTTAAGAAATAAATATTTGATTATGTAAGAGAGAGGCAGGAATCTTCAGCAAAGGACATGAGAGAGATCAAGGCAATGTACAGAGAAACAAGAAGACAGAGGACAAAAATAGGACGGTAACCTTGGAGCAGTTGACAATGTAATTATATTGCTGCAACTGAAAGCAGAAATTTGGCCGGAGCCTTTCAGACAAAACAGCAAAATCACACTAAAGTCCTATGTGCTGCACATGACATTACATTTCCTATTACTGATACTGGCATAAATCTAAAGGGATGTTACTAGAATTGCTAAAACAGAGGTTTTTCAGGGTGCTGTAAGGTCTTTTATCAGCCCCTCCTTTATACTCTTACAAAAGGGGAATTTGGTAGCAGGGATCATAACTGAAAAACCATTGCCAGTACCTTGTTATTTACTAGGCAGGAAGCAGCAATCTCCATGTTATTTACTTGCCCTGGGTGTCAGGTTTCAAAAGCCCTTATTGCCATTTCATTAACAGATTAGTAAAGAATGAATATTTAGCTTTAATAACGCATATGTTTTTAATCAAGGCAGGAAAAGCTGAATCAGTTTTGTACCAAGTCACGAGCACAGACATAAAATGGATAAATGAGAACCAGCTAATACAATTTACTTGAACTTTTACAAGGTCTTTGAGAAGTTCCTTCATCAGAGGCTTCTAAAGAAAGTTGATGTTTGGTGAGGCTGGGAGGATCATAGCAGCTCATCACAGCAAAAAGCTCTAAGTTACTTCAGTGCCATCTCCTCTGCTAACCATGGCTAAAGCATGAACTATTAAATTTCCCTCTCTGAGATTATTCTGTGTGTTGGTGTGGGCACTTCCCCTATTCATTAGCTTAACCACATAATTAATACTCCTTTAGCCTGGGAAAGAATTTGAAGGAAAGGGACATACCTGGCCTTGCAGCTGTTTGGGGCTGGGGTCAACATGGTAGACCTGTCCAGAAAAGACCAGCGGAGCTTGAAGCAACAGATGATCGATCGGGGTGTGCCTTTTTTAAAAGAGACATTGTTGGGTTCCTCTGGCACAGCCAGTGCTGACAGAAAACTTGAGCAGCTGGAGAATAAACCAGATTTTCTGACAATTCATGTTTCTCAGACATCACTGAACACAGCGCTGTGACTTAAAATTATCTTCTCCTAAGCATGATCTCCCTCTTTCCCTGTTACATTAAATTAACTGAAAAAACAACGGTTGAGGTTGCAGGTCTGCAGCATGACTTA
Organism: Burhinus bistriatus; assembly: GCA_013397275.1. Lineage (NCBI taxonomy): Eukaryota > Metazoa > Chordata > Aves > Charadriiformes > Burhinidae > Burhinus > Burhinus bistriatus. The sequence continues at coordinate 235,556 of VYXH01006801.1, read as the reverse complement.
CTGCTGCTCTGCTACCTGTTACCGTCTCCCAGAGTAGGGGAGGAGCCAGTGGTAATGAACACCACCTCCTTCTGCCATCCAGATCTTTCAGGCTGCTTTGTACTTCATTTTTTCTCCCCTTCTCCCATGTTGGTATTGTGAGCGGAGTTGGGTGGAATGCGGTTAAATGCTGGTAAAATGCAGCTAAGCCAGGAAGAAGCCCCAGAGGAATAAATTAGTGTCTGAATTAATTCCGGCTACAAGCTTTCCAGTAACTTCAGAGGCTGCTTGCTTGAGTCCAAAGGAAGAGGAGATCATTCAGTGATTACGTTGCCATGCAGAAGCTCTCGGAGTGCTTACGAGCTTTGTGAAATGGCTCACCTTAAATGCGGGCATGGGTATGTTTGGGGTAATCAGTCCATGGGAGACGGGGAGCCTGTAGGCATGAAGCAGGCCACTTTGTCCTCACAGACGAGAAGAACTGAGGCACATGTCACAAGCACAGTAAGGTCCTGTTTCCAGAGAAAGGAGTCCAAATGACAGTGCTCAAAACTTGAGTACCTAAATGCACCACAGAAGCTACTTTTGAGGGGGAAAATATACCAGGGAAAGTCTCTCTTAGTTACTGAAAGAGGTCCCCCAGTGTGGGGAGGTCCCACACTGGAAGAGGTCCCACAGCAATGGTAGCGCTGCAAGTGCCAGGGGATGGGGTGTTTCTGTGGTGCAGAAACAGCCATCAGTGTAAGCAAAGAGCGAACAAGACGGCATGACTGAAGCAAGGTACAGAGCACCATGAGCAAAGCTTCCCAGTGCAAGAAGACTCAAGGAATTTTGCTGTACCTCTTTTAAAGATACAGAACAGATAGAAAGTGGAACAAACTTAGATCCAGGTTTCTTTCCCCAAATTTTGTGAGAGGCAAAGTGATTAATGGTTCAAAGTAACTTTCATATGAACAGAGCCCTGAAATACTTCTTTTTTTCCCTCAGTCAATTAGGTATCCCTTCCCTTCAGTTGACTTGTGGTTAAGAGAGGAAAACAGTGAAAGTCCTCTCTCCTCCAGAAACACGTGTGACCTGAGGTTAGCACAGAGGGAGCTACAAAGGAGGGTGCAGGCAGAGCCCCCACCAAGCAGGAGTGGAGCAAAAGAGCCACCCCTCAGCTGTCATGCATTTACAATAATCAGATCTGTTCTCAACTTGTAATTTAGGGAGGGCTACAGCAGAGCAGGGGCTTTTCTATACGTATTGCTTTTGCTTTTCATCTCCTGCAGGAGGGGCTCAAGCAGAATTTGGCAACGTACAGAGATATGGTATAGAAATTTTGTCCCGGCTGGTAAAACCACAGTGGTTCTACTCCCTCTAAAGCAGAGGGGAGGAAAAAGCAGCAGGACTTGCCCTTAAGTTTTGCAGCAGGATTCTCACCTGCCTGTGGGAGATTAAGGTTAGTTTTTTTCACAGTATTGCATATTACTGAAGTTGTTGAAATAAAGAAAATATATTGAATAGGAACAGAGAAGAGAAGCCTTGGTGATCATATTAGCTAGAAAGCTGTATCCTTAAAATTCTGGTCTTACATGGTGTCTTGCCAAATCTTTTTCCTCGGTAAAAAGAAATAGAATGAATGGCAAATGTCTTCAGTGGGCAAAATGCTAACACCTGCCATTCATTTGCAAGCAATGAGCATGATGTCAGAACTTTTCAACAGGATATGGCAATAAATCATTTTATTAGGCAAGGTTTAGAGCAGTCAAACCTAAAGGAGAGCTCTTTGCCTGGACTCACCTTCTGCATGAACTTTTCAGATGCTTGTGCATGTGTGTGCTAGTAAATTAAACATACACAAGGCTCCCAACTTAGAGAAACAAAAAATGAGATATTTGGGGTAACTTGCTTCAAGCTCTCTGGCTCCATATATATATGGTTTGAGTTTTTTTTCAGTTTCTGGATACAGGGACTTGTTGAAGGCAGATATGGAGAGTCTCTTGTCATGGTCTCCTTCCCCACGTCCTCTGGCTGGGAGGTTCTGGGTCACCTGCTTTCCCTTAGGTGACCTGCCAAGACCTCCAATGGTGCGTAAGCTACCTTTGCCCCAGGAAGGGGCAAAGCAAGGGGTAAACTATAGAAGCGCCTCCGGTGCATTTAAGGTGTTCATGGTCTCAGTGTGGACACAGAGAAGAAGCTCAGTAATTGGATCTTGTTCCTCCTGCTCCCTGGAGCCGGTCAGTAGATGTGTTATTGCGTACGTTCTCGTGTTAAGAAATTATACTTCAGAAAGTGGCACTGTGCTGAAGAAACCATTTTAATGCCAAGGCAAAAGTCAAAGGCTAAATCATCTCCTGGGGATCTTCTGTTACCTGCAGTGTTTGGCTCAGTGTTGTGCTGTGCCCCCCCTACCCCCACCCCTCCCAGCGTGCAGAGAAGTTCCCAACTGACCTGTCAAATGCAAATAATGATGAGAAGTCTCAGTGATTCACAGCTAGGACATGAGGAGTGCTCCGTTCTCTGCTCGTACTGTGAGGCAATTAATGCAATTTGTGCTGTTTGGCTGAGGGAACCGTTTGAAATGAACCATCGAGCCATCTGTTCCTCCAGCTGACATCAGGCGTGTCAAGAGTAGCAGTTAGCTTTTGCTGGGAAAGAAACATCTCACTGTCATTAAGGAAAGTTCAAGAAAGGAGGGGGGTGTGTGTAGGGGTGGGGTGGGGCAGGGTGTGTTCTTCCCCTTCTACTATGTTTAAAACAAATTATTTCTTTCATATTTTCTTGTGGCTCAGACTATGAGCCCTGGAGATTTTTCTGGCCGCTAGTCAGGGACCTGGGAGCAGGGAAATGGCTACACTGAGCACCTTCTCTCTTGCGTGCTTTTGGTGAGAGAGGAAGGTGCTCAACAGGGTCTGAGTTTTACACAATTCTTTTGCTCTTCCCTTGCTCTGTTCACCCTTGCCTGTTGCTTTCTTCAGCTAAAGTCTTCAAGAAATAGTATCCCCTGAAACCAGCTCTCAGAAAGGTTTTCAAAAGGTCTTTTGGAGGTCATATTTCATCCCCTGCAATTATTAAAAGATACCTGTTACAAGAAAAAGTTATTATCTTAGTAGTAGTAGGAAGACCAGGAAAAGGTTTGGCCTCTTTCTTGATGGAGGAGAAGCGCTATCTGCAGTTGACACAGAGGAATTAGGTGTTTGATGCCTATTCTGTGTTTGTGCTCACTGAACGAGAGTTACAGGGAACAGACAGCTAGTGCAGCTAACACTAGAAGCAAAGGGATAAGGTGAGCCTAAAACAGAGCAGACTTAAGCAGAATGTTTTAAGATTGGCCAGGCCTGGTGGACTGCGCCCCTGAACACACAGAGATGTGATGCAGGATTTCTGTAAACTTGTCGTGGACAGGCAAGGTACCATCAGACTGGGAAAAGCTAAAGGGTGCCTGTCTTTAAGAGGGATGTCTGGGGGCAGGTAAAGCAAAGCAGTTTGTATCAGCCTAAAACTTTTACAACAAATTCCCCAAACAGTTTAAAAGCACCTACAAGAGAAGTGACTTATTTAAAAAAAAAAAAAAAAAAA
>VYXH01006801.1:203446-232011 GCA_013397275.1 Burhinus bistriatus | reverse complement strand
AAAAAAAAAAAAAGAAACTACATCACACCAAGCTCATTTCCTTCTAGGAAAGAGTGGCCAGAGAAGAAGCCATAGCCGCTCTCCACCTTGATTTGCAAGGCTATGGCAGTGTGGCACAACATTCCTGTTATAAAAGCTAGGAAAACACTGAAAGGCCTGAGGGAGGGGGCTGATGCCAAGCTGGATGGGTAGCATCCCTGGAGGGCAGTGGTGGCAGCAGATATTACATCACAAGCTTTCCATTATGGTCTGTTCTGGAGCAAGTCTTTTAATGGGTTTGTTAATAGCCACTGCTGGACAAAGGCCTATGCTTATTACATTTGCAAATGATAAGAAATGTCAAGGTCTTTAAAGGGGAGGATTTGAATTCAAGATGTTATCAACAAATAGGAAAAATGGCCTGGGAAAGGGAGGAAAAAAAAAAAAAAAAAAGAAAATTCGCTAGGACAAGATCAAGATTATGGTCTTAGGCTGGAATAATCAAATGCTCAATACAAGGTAACAAAACACTCTGCTTAACAAAAAGGTCTACAAAAACACAACAAGGTCATATTGCGGACCACAGATTGAACAGGAGTCCATAGTATGATGATACTGATAAAAAATAAATATAATTCAGAGTTCTTTACCTTTATAGGAGTATAATCTTCAGGACTTTTCAAGTAATCCATCCCTTCTCAAAACATCCGACCTTGTCTGGCCTGGAGGATCCATTTGATTTGGGATACTGCATTCAGAGCAGGCGTGGGCCAATTAGTCCAGGGAAGACTGGAAAACAAAAGAGGCGATTGAAAGGTGAAGTGCTTATGTCCTCAAATGCATAAAATTGTGTTGCAGACAGCAGGAACATCTGTTCTTTATGGTGGATACGCTAAACAAGGAAAATTGAGGTTCAAAATTAGGAGAAGCATTTTAATGGAGATGGTACAAAGGCAGGGGAACTGGTTGTTCAGGAAGGTGGCATTTGTGTGAATTTTGCTGCCTTCTTGGCATGAATGGAAGCAAAACTGCTGCTGAGCACATTGCCACAGGAAGAAAAACTGCCCATCTGTGCCAGGGAGTGGGAGAAATGGGAGAGGATTGCGTCCTGAAATGGGAGAGTGGTCAGGGCCCTGAGGGCAGCAGCAGGCTCCACTGCCTCTGCCCCACTCCAGGGTTCAGCTCCCCATCCTGCTGCGCTCCTCCGCAGGTGCCCCAGGGCTGGAAGGGCCCCCGGGGAGGGATGGATGGACTGGTGTCCGCCCGGTGTGGCGCAGCCTGGCAGAGCTGCGTTTGCTCTATGGTTTGTCAAACAGCACCTGAAGGGCTTGGGCTTGAGTCCAGCGGGTGAAGTCCCAGGGAAGGCCACTCTTTAAGGTGCTTACCTACCCACTGCGATTGCTTCAGCAATGTTTCCTGAGTGAATGCCGCCTTCCATTGCTGGAATTCTCTGTTTCTAGGAAAAAGTAGACATTTTTAGCAGAACAGCTTTTGGTTGGCCAAATGAACCAGGATTCCTCCTTTACTGTAGAAAGCACTTGTGTTAAATGGACAATAATTTAACCAATTTTACGGTCCATTATCCCATATAGCAGAAGAAAGTGAACTACTGTCTTAAGCAAATAGATACTAGATAACAAAATAATTTATTTTTAATGCAGAATTTACGTTCATCAAGCCCTGTGCTGTTAGTTTTTTCCATATACCAAGAATTGCAGCCAAACCAAGTTACATGGCTCATCTCTGTTTTGTGATCGTTTCATTTGTTCGTAATTAATATGTCCTATATCCTGTAAACCCAAGCAATAGCATCTGAGAGCTTTTTTTTTTTTTTTTTTTCTTTTCTTTTCAGATAATTGGCAAATGTTTATTAAATTAACATTTTTNCTGAGAGCTTTTTTTTTTTTTTTTTTCCTCTCTAGTCAGTAAACAGGCATCTGGCTGAGACATGCTTGGCATTGTTTAATCAATAGACAGTTGTGTTTTATGGCATTGTGGCACACTGGGCCAAATTCCAGTCCCACTGGAAATCCCTGGTCCCACTCCAAGGAATTCAGAATAACAACAAAAGAGACGTCGGGCCCCAGTGTTTTTATTCTGGTAGGTGGATCCATCCATGCCTTATCGACAGCTCTTCACCAGTGTACGGGATGTTGCTCTCAAGCTGTTGGCTGTTCTGGCAGGTAAGGCGTGGATTTACATGCTCCATGCCAGGCTGCGAAACAGAAAGGGATGAGGGAGTGACTCAACACCTAGTAACTAGCCTACTAACTGGTCTATTAACTAAAGATGGTGGCTTTTTTCCAAACACTGTTTCTAAATAGCACCCAAAGATGTTTTGGCTGTCTCTGCACTTGATATTTTTTATAGCCCATGCAATCCTCGTACCCGGTTATTTGGAGAGCTGGTTGGGATTCCTTAACAGATAGGATTTGATTGGAAAATGATGAAGAGGCCAATTGTTCTGCACTTCCAACTCAAGCAATTTATGATGCAGTTTCACAATTGTCTATCTACTTTAGTAGTTAAGAAAATAAAATGTAACTAATTAAGTGAGGTTATCCTCCTTTGGCATTGGGCTTTACGCTATTCATTGCACTTAGCAAGGTTTTATACTTCATTTTACCTATTTGCGGTAAACATCCCTTTATAATCTACACTTACTAAACAACCTTTCTAAAAATCCTTTCCCTAGAGTATTGTGCCAGGATCTCATCGACAAAGCCAGTTGTTCTCCTGTTTGAGACAGGAATTATCTCTCTACCTTACAAAATGCATACCCCGCCAGGACTTGCTGTCCAGCTAAGTCATGAGCATTAATACAGCGAGAAGCTCCTTTTCCCAGGCTGTATGAGGCGGGTCCCCGCCCGGGGCCGGGGAGGAGAGCGCTAGGTGGCAGCCCGAGCGCAGCCGGGGCCAGCCGGGGCGGGCGGCGGGAGGCCCCCGCGGGAAGCGCCGCTGCAGCGCAGCGGACGAGAGGAGCGGGAGCCGCCGCCTCCTCTCCCTTTCCCTTTCCCTCTCCCTCCTCTCCTGCTCCTCGTTGCTGCTTCCTACGCTTCTCCAAGTGACAGAAAATTTTCATTAAAAGGAACGCCGGATTCCAAAGCTCGGCTTCCTATTTGCATTCAAAGCCATTAATGAAACTATTTCATTATTTAAAATTTAAATGGCAATAATTTATTTATTCACCTCCTGCAGAGGAAGGCCAAGAGAGAGCCGGAGCTGTTTTGAATGTCCCAAAGCTCCTCAAGCTTTCCAGGGTTCATGACTTTCTAGTGCGAACATGGTGATAGTTGCTTGCCAGCTAAATATTCTGTACATCGCAGGAACATTTTTCTGTGAGGGCAGATGGTGTTCGATTGATAGTCAGAATAATACATGAACAGCAGAGAAGATGTGGGTTGATTAAATAATTAGCATACTGTGACATTCTATTGCTTCACTGTAACTTAAAGCTAGGTCAAAACGTTGGTCTATATTGCACCTCCCTCCCTCCTTTCTTTCTTCTGGTTGCTTTTATGTTCACTCCAAAGGAAAGTTTTAACAGAAATTATATCCTTTCCTGGTAGCAAAATGTAAGAACTTGTTACTCTGTTCTGCATGTTGTGGAATAAAAGTAATAATATAAAGGAAATTAAATTTTGCTAAATGAATTTAAGTTGCTAGGCAACCCGTCGTACCCAGTGTGGGATCTACTCAAGCATTATAGCGAACAAACGGCTTAATATGTGGCACAGATCAGCGTTTACACCAAAAAAGATGATCTCAGGGAGCCAGGGCAATGAGGACGAGCAGGAGGACTAAAGGCTGGTTTTCACTCACCAGGTCCATCTGGATAGTGCTTTGCCTACACAGTTTTTTTGCATGTCCACCAGAAGTCTAATTAGTTAATCTTATCAACGCTACCCCTTCCTGTCCCCCAACTCTGTAATTGTACAGTAACAATAATTACAGGCAGTTTGTGCTCATCCAAGGAATAAACATAGAAAACATGCTTCTCTCGGCAAGGATATCATTGTTCAATAACTAAATACAACCCACCGAATTACTCATCCTCCTCTCTAAGTCCTGTCATCTATTCCGGGTTTTTGGAGACTTTCTGTGAATAAAAATGAAAGAAATTGTCCGACTAAGAAATCGCTATCCTGTAAAATGTTAGTGCTGACTAAAAAAAGAGCAGTATCTTTGGCTCCTGTGTAATCACTGGCCAGGGTGTAGGGGAGAAGTTGCCCTAGTAGGGGTGTCTGAGACTTTGGATGGTGGTGTACCTCCACTAGGACTACTTTGTAAGTGTTAGTGCTATCTCCAGAGTAGTCTTCTGGATGTCCCCAGTGCTGCAGCTCTAGTGTCTTATAATGTCCAGGAAGAGTCCCACAAAACTGGTAAATCTTATTTTCTTGTTTCACTTACTTTGAAATTAATGTTTTCCTCTCTGATGTCAGTCCTGAAGGTGAGGATTAAAATTTCACCTTTGAGAACAATCATGGTAAACTTGCCCGGAGGAGGCAGTTCATGACCTCTGCTAAGGCAGGCTGACACTGTGGAGGAAGAGAGCAATACTGCTCCTGGAGCAGCTTGAGAGGACCTAAGTTCTCACTCCAGCTTCTATCTGAAGAAAAAGTTGAACGTTTCTGTGTCAAAGTGCTGCAAAACAGCCATAACTGACAGCAAAACCAAACTATACAAGAAATGTACAATTGGAAATCAAATTTTTTGAGGGTCTTTTGCTACTTCAGAGAATAAATGTTCAAAAGTGATATTAAAAGAACCCAGTAAACTTCTATTAAGTTCTCTGAGACATAATTTAATGCAAATTCTATAGTTAACTATTTTTATTTCTATGAACAAACACAAAATATTTGTAGAGTGTGGAAGTAGAGCATCAACTAGAAGTAATATAAAAAGAAATCATGTGCTTACAAATATGGATTGAGAAGGAGGAAACAGCTGCTTTCAGTGCAAAAGGATTGATGGGGCCTTCCACTGTGCAGCTGACAGCTCAGCTCCAAACTGATTGGCCCCATCCTAAAGTCTGCAGAACCTTTTCCTGCTCAGGTGTGTGGCGTAAAGACCAGGTATTACTCCTGAAGACACCTGCTGCCTCCCAGATTTCTGGGTGAACCTTTATTTGGAAATTACGTTCTTCATTTCCTGTCCTAAACTGTTAGTATAATACTTGCCCCTTCTCCTAAGCAGTTACCTTCTTCTTCTGAGTGATTAAATTCTACTGCTGAGAGAACTTATTCAAAAGACTGATGGGGGATCTCATTAATGCTTACACATACTTAAAGGGAGGGTGATGGGAGGACGGGACCAGTCTTTTTTCAGTGGTGCCCAGTGGTAGGACAAGAGGTAACAGGCACAAACTTGAACATAGGAAGTTCCATGTAAACATGAGGAGGAACTTCTTCACTTTGAGGGTGGCAGAGCACTGGAACAGGCTGCCCAGAGAGGTGGTGGAGTCTCTGACTCTGGAGACATTCAAAACCCACCTGGATGCCATCCTGTGCAACCTGCTCTAGGTATCCCTGCTCTGGCAGGGGAGTTGGACTAGATGATCTCCAGAGGTCCCTTCCAACCCCTGTGATTCTGTGACATACTCTTGTTTATCTTACAAAAGATTATATAGCTTAATAAATGCATAATTTTAGGATCTTTAGGTATTACTGCTATTATTAATTTTTAAAGTAGCTTATTAATACAGTCGAGCTGAGAGGTTGGAACCGTTGCCAATTTATGCCCTCCCTGCTCCTGAATTAAAGGACTGACATGATGAAGAAACTTTCTTGCTTGAGTACCAAGACCCACAGCTGCATTTCAAAATGTAAGATGAATTGACTTAATTAATACACCTCAGATTCATTTACTTGTTTTAATTTAGAAAATGTACCATGAAAAACATGTTTGCTTAATGTAAAAGCTCAAAGTCAAATGAAGAGGACTGGACTGAAGAGAATAAACAATTCAAAACTGGCATCCCTTTAGCTCAGTCACAAGCTGCAAATTGACGGCACTCCTAAAGTTCATATGCACCAGATGAGTTATGGGATTAATTTTCTCCCAAACCTAATGGAAGGAAGAAACCCAATTACATTCCGAATCCTCAGCAAGAACAGGTGTAACTTTTCACCTAGCTCTTGACATTTCCAACTGTTATCAGTGGGATCGTTCGGAAATACAGCAAATCCTCCTTCCCCCTTGACCTCTGGGAGACTTGAAAATGCCAAGTATAAAGTATTCACTACCTACAAAACATTAATAGGAATGGTCAGGTTTATACCAGGGTGCTTAGATGCAGAGAGTAAAGAGGACAAGCTGTGAGTACAAAGCAGCTGGAAAAGTATATTTATGGCATTAAGCTGTGATTCTGAAAGTCTAGGAGGGCTGTGGATACTCAAATTCAGTTGAAAGTCAGTGGGAGTGGTGGCATGATTAGTACATTACAACTCAGCTGGTGATGCACATCTCAATTTTGTAACAAAACCCCAAACAAGCATAGAGAATTACCTAGCACAACATTCTTATCACGCTCTGGATATAAATGACTCTGTGGTCTCATTCTTTGTTTGAGGGACCCCTGAGACATGCAATAATGCGCTCATAGTTCATGCAGGTAAAGTGGCAGCAACAAACCTTAAAAAACATATATGTTTGCTATTTGAGTGTTATACAAGTAAAGGGGCTTGCTCATGCACCATATGAAATTTAGCAAACTTTCCGTTATCCTCCTTTAAACTGAAGAAAAGTTCAAAGGATGAGATTGAATAAAAAGCTCACAAAGACACCAGTTACAGTGGACATAAGTCCTGGCCAGTCTTCATTTTCTTCTAGCTACTATCAAATGTGGTTTAAGTAAATCTGTTTTATTGAGAACCCGATCTTGAGGTCATTTCCTAGTGGCAAAAATCCTGAACAAACAATTTTATTTATTTATTTTAAAATAAAAATCCCAACCCCACCCATTTTCCTCATAAACAAAAGCACCATTTTGAAGCTCCTGTGGGACTGGGACCCATGTGATGCTTTTATACCTCTCTCATACTGCATAAAATTACAGGGAAAATGAGTTTATTCTTCTTTATTATATCTGTATACATTTTGGTTTTCACCATTAGTTTAGAATATTCCTGTTTAGCTACTGCAAATATTCCTTGCTTGAAAACCTTTTTCTTACTTCCAATTAATTGTTTGTCTGAATTACAAAGAGGAGGTTGCCACCTCCCACTACAAAATATGCTTGACCAGCAGTATCAATAAAACCTGCTAAAATAACAAGGGAATTTTTAAGGTTGCATTCTGGATTTTAGCATCCACCTTCTGATTTACTGAGAAGGTAAAAGATGTGTGTGAAGCATATGGATGATGCACTGTTCTGAAAGATGCTGTGACTAGAAGTGCTGAAACACGAGATGCTGACTCAAAGGTGAATTTATATACACCATTATATTTGTTTGGGTTTGTTCCAAATAACGGTGGAATGAATTTTAAAAGCTGCTCTTTCTATCTGGATGAAAGAACAAAAACATTCAAAACCATCTTCAACTTGTTGCCTTTCTTTGGCATTGGCAAATACTCATTTTCTCCAGTTAGAAATATAAAACTTCCTGATGCTTTAATTTGTGCAGTACAACCCCACTGAATAGCTATGGAAGGCCTCCAAAGGTAAACTTAATGCTCCCTAGTTGTCTGTCAGCTGCATGCAGGTCTAGTCTCCCTAAATAATTTAGAGATGTTTTAAGTTACTTGCATTGCAAATGGCCTTGAAAAGGAAAACAAATAGTTGGTCTGGTGGGGCCCAAAAATATCCTAGTTGTGTCCCTGAACTTGTCTCCATTCATTCCCTCTCTGATAGCAGGGTAACACAAGGCTTCCGTTGCATGTTTGTGTTCCATTTTGTGTTCAGTAGCCAGCAGAGTTTTATTTTAGTCTACCACTTGACGCAGTCAACACGCTGGAGGGAAGGGATGCCATCCTGAGGGACCTTGACAGGCTTGAGAGGTGAGCCCATGAGAACCTCATGAAGTTCAACAATGCCAAGTGCAAGGTCCTGCATGTCAGTTGAGGCAATCCCATGCACAAACACAGGCTGGGCAGAGAATGTATTGAGAGCAGCCCTGAGGAGAGGGACTTGGGAGTGTTGGTGGATGAGAAGCTCAACATGAGCCGGCAATGTGCACTTGCAACCCAGAAGGCCAACTGTATCCTGGGCTGCATCAAAAGAAGCGTGGCTAGCAGGTAGAGGGAGGTGATTCTGCCCCTCTACTGCGCTCTGGTGAAACCCCACCTGGAGTACCTCGTCCAGCTCTGGAGCCCCCAAAATAAGGAGGACATGGACCTGGAGCAAGGCCAGAGGAGGGCCACAAAGATGATCAGAGGGCTGGAGCACCTCTGCTGTGAGGACAGGCTGAGAGAGTTGGCGTTGTTCAGCCTGGAGAACAGAAGGCTCTGGGGAGAGCTTATAGCAGCCTTCCGGTACTTAAAGGGGCCCTACAGGAAAGATGGGGAGGGACTCTTTATCAGGGAGCGTAGTGACAGGACGAGGGGTAACGGTTTTAAACTGAAAGAGGGTAGAGTTAGATTAGCTATCAGGAAGAAATTCTTTACTCTGAGGGTGGTGAGACACTGGAACAGGTTGCCCAGGGAAGTGGTGGATGCCCCATCCCTCCAAGGTTTCAAGGCTGGGTTGGATGGGGCTTTGAGCAACCTGGTCTAGTAGGAGGTGTCCCTGCCCATGCCAGGGCGGTTGGAACTAGATGATCTTTTAAGGTCCCTTCCAACTCTAACCATTCTATGATTCTATGTCCAGAGGAAGGATATACTCCTTTGAGGCTGTACTGCACTTATTGTATTAACCTTGTTTCCCTCCGGAAAATGTGCTTGAACAAAGATGGTAGGTCGGGTCCCACATCATAGTTGTACTTTGTGTTTGCATTGTTCTGTAACGCCTTTAGCCCTCCCATTTTCTGTTCATGCCTGTAATTATTCAAGTGGTATTCAATCATTTTTGGACATACAAGTTGAATTAAAAATGTTAAAGCTTAGCTGTTACGGGTTTTGTGGTTGTGGAAAATGAAGTGAGGTGTTTTGTAATGACAAATAATACCAAAATTGATATGTTACAGTTACTTTTCCAAGGTGTAATTATGAGTTTATTACTAATATCTTCAGTGCAGTCTTAATCAATTATATAAGTTTAGTGTCTGCAGATATAAAACCATTTTCTTATATGAGTTTAGAGGATTTTTTTTTAGACCTGTGCATGTGAGCTTGATACAAATACTGTGCTGGTGCCAAAATGATGTTTGAACTTGTAGAGTGTGATTGAAGGAGACAGACTGAGGTTTTAGGTACTGGCACTATCTAAAATGAAATTTTAATTCAGTCATACATTGTACTTATAACATTTCATGTCAGTAGCTTCAAAATTAAGTATATAGCAATAAAAGCTTTCCATTAATAAATCTCCATCAATCAAAAAAGTTGGCTTTGCTTTATTTATCATCATGATAATGAGTTTTAAAAATTATTAATAACCTAACCTGTTGATTTTCAAAAAGCCAGGATAGCAAACACATTTATTGCATGCCTACACAATACCTGCAGCTTTTTGTGTCCTGCATGTTAAAAAAAAAAAACCAAACAACCCAGGCTTTCCATGTCAGGGTAAACTGCTTTCCAAAGCATGGATTTCAACCATTAAAGGCGACTGAAAAAACCTCCATATGTGTAGAGATTAGTTGTGATACAAGTCTCTGGAGACAGATATATTTTGTAGAATACTTTGGGATACCGAAAACTGATACAGATTTTTAAGACATCAGACGCCAAAAATCAATACTAGAATACTATTTTAAGATTTGTTTATTTCTTGCACTCCATAAAGAATTTACTAAAGATCTTTTCAGCTTAGGACAGCTCTATCATTGATGTTACCATCAATGATATGCTGTCACAAGGTGCTGAAGCTAGTAGAGCGAAAAATGAAACAGTAAACAGCCCATGGCATATGCTGGAACGCAGCCACCCATTAGTGAATCCACATACATAAACACCTTCAATAACATTGGGACGTGCAGGTGTGTTCACTACACAGGAGAGGGGAGCTCACGCACAAATGCATATGTAACACAGTTAATATATATGTAAAGAAACAGGAAACTAAAAACCTTTCTTACAAATTCTTTCATAGGGTAAACCAATAATTTACTGGAGCCAGCATATCCTCAGGATCTTACCTCCTTAAATTAATAGATTAGTTGTCTCTATGTTTTAAATATATAACTTTGATAAGAAACTATGGAACAAGACAAAAAAGGAAGACGCTGCAAGGAAAGAGAGGAATTCACTTCAGAGTGAAAATCTTTATCTTACACATAAATGATATGATGCAGCTCTGGAGGACACATTCTCTATTTTTCTGTTTTGTGTTTTAGAGTCCATGAACTGTATTCTGTTTGGAGACAATACATAATTGATAAGAAATAATACTGACTAGATATATTTCTGGCACTGTTTGCATACAGTTGGTAACTGAGATAAAATGTTTAACCAAGAGTTGGGAGGTGACAAGAGAATTACTGCCTGCCCCATTCATCCTGAGCCCCACAAAAGCTGGGAATGATATTTCGAAGTATTATTTCTGCATGTCTGGGGAAGACTCACTCACTCTGAGCAGCATACAGATGCAAGAGCGTTCAAAAGAGACCTGTATACAAATACATAAAACAATACTATCTCGTCAAGTGGAAGATCAATTTCTAATTCAATACAAAGCTTTTATCATAAATAAATAGTTTAATTGCAATCATCCCAGTGCCTGGGAATGATAGGTAGCCTGTGGGGATCATACTGAGCAGTATGTTCCTTGTATTACAAAGTTGCTTAAATCTGGGGCAGTGCTTCCAACAAGTAACGTAAAAGAATGCTTTTTATAACATAGTAAATGAAAGGAGGGTCAGATTCAGATATGAATAACTATATTATCCCAGGGGAGCTGTAATGATTCTTTTGGTGATGTGGTGTCATTTAATTACAAGAAGGGTTGTGTAGAATAACATAGCAGAGCGCAACCTTTTTTAACAAAAAAGTGGACTTAACACATGTTCCGTGGGCACTGTATATGCAAGCTCCTTACAATAGACTTGTGCTTGGGTTAAGAAGGCCATGTATATCCTGGAAGACAGAAGATAATGCTGCTTTTTTTGGACATTGGCCTTTTATTTGCAAAAAGAGTTGTCTTGTGATTTGGCGGTGGTATTCTTGTATTCTACCCACCTAATTTGCACCTCTGGCTTGTGTTTTCCAGGGTGCAGCAGCTCCTTTCTGAGTTACTTGCTGTGCATTACAATGTTAAATAAAATGGGGAGAGTGGAAAACAGAGTGAATGGGAGGAAGGCTGGAAGTGGACACCCAGGGATTATCAGCAAGAAAATGATTGCACATGAAGGAAAATTTAGGTTGAGGGAAGGATTTGTTCCTGTCCCCAAAAGAGTTTTCAGTGGCCTTGGGGATAGGGACAGGGTACCACTTCTATCTGGGAATCAGAGAAAGAGATTCTTGAAAAGCATTTCTGCTATATGTGCTGAACTGAAGCTTAAAAGCATTAAGTATTGTGTATCTTACTTGCGATGTACGGATATGTTTCTAACATCATATTACAAACACAGTTACCTTGTGTAGCAGTTAGCAATCAGAAACGCACTATGGAAGTCACTTTACAAATGCTGCATGTTTTCTTGCAGCTGTAGCCTTTGAGCGCATTAGTGTTTTACTGGAAGTTTTCCATTATGAAAATATTTACAATCTTAATTCTAATATAATTAACTGCTTTGCTTGGGAATTTTCATGGTCACTAATTAGGTTAATACTGATCATTAGAACACAAACATAATTAATTTCCCATAGTATTAAAATTAGTCACACATTTAAATGCTAAATTAAATTAGTCAACAGTGAGAATGAACAATGGTTGCGTTTCTGATTATACCATCTCAAGGTTTCTCAAATAAAACCTTTGCTCACATAACAGAGATGGACCATGTGTGTGTTTCAATAACTATCCATCAGTAATAAACTAATTAGAGGGTAAAGAAGAACCAGGGCTGACATTCCAGAATATGTGAGGAAATCATTTAATCTTTTTGGGGGATGCAGAGGGAATTTGTTTTTACTTATATGCTTTTGTTTCTTTGCTGAACAAAAATAAGCAAGGGCTTCTGAAGATCAAATCCCCCTCAGCTGTGCTCAGCAAAAGAGGTCCTCTGGGTCTGCTGGCTTCCTCAAGCCATTTAGGAGATAAGGCTTCTAGAGATGTCTTCTGCAACTGGGGATGTGGTATTGCCTTGGCAGCCCTCTGCTGAAGGGTCATATCAGAGTTTCCACAAAAAACATAGTGGTGTGAAACAGAACTGCTGCCTTCTAATTGCCCTGCATCCAGCTCTTACGGCAGACTTCGGGCCCCAGGTTATTTTTATTGGTTGGGTCAGGTGGATACGTCCAGTGGGCTATCAGGCAAAAGAGAATTAGCAAAGCTAAATATTGTTGCTTTAGGACAGTTCCTGTCATGATCCTTGCTGATCCTTCAGCTTCCTAGGACAGGGGAAAGAGGCAAGAAGTCAAAAGCAATGGCTTCCGCAGGACTTCCTCCAGGAACAGGTATGAGAAAATCTTTAGAGACCCTTCTTTGCATGTAAGCCTCACGACGTGGTACTTTCCGTTGGAGGTGGGGAAATAGCTCACTGGATTTAATAGAAAATGTAATTAGGGTTAACCTGAATTTAAATAATTGTTCAACTATTAAATAGCTATTAGCATACCCTATCATTTGCTATCAGAGAAATGCTAATATGTGTCACTGCATCAATTCATGAGAACAAAGATTGGAAGCTGATAATTGTTACTGTAGTTTCCCACCCCAGAGACCCAGGAGGTTTTTGTTCTTACATTACAAACCACGGCGTTTGCAGTAGCCTCTCTGTTAGCAGCAGTAAACTAAGGTGAGTGTTGGCAGAAATATAAAGACATATTTATTCTGCGTTTGCAAAACAGATTTACCTTCAGTGATGCAAAGTGGAATATATCCAGAATCAAAGCACTGTAGGTTTTTATATAGTTTTATAGTAATGATCCCATCCTGCTTCTATTAAAGATTCAACATTTTCATGAGCATTGGTTGAACTAGGTCTTTTGGCCTGGGCTCTAGAAGTGCACTACAGCCTAAAAAAGACATGTTATTAAGAATAACTGCGGTCAAATGTAGCATTAGGTAGTTCTTTTGCAAATGGACTCCCTGTATAAGTACTTGGAAGTTGTAAGTTTGTTAACTTTGTCTTCCCAAGCTGTAAAAGGGACCCATAACAGCAATTTCTCTTGGCTTGCCAGGCATTGAAATTAACTCTAGAAAGCAATGTAACAGATGATTCAAAAGAGAGCAGTATCTAAAGACATAGTGTCATGCTATGTGCATTAATTACTTCCAACAAGAACTGAGTATCAGGTAAATATAACCCATAATATTTTTTTTCTTTGTAAGACGAAAATACATCAGTTTTAGTAGTTCTATAAAATGTTGATCCTAGGATAAAATTCAGGAGGTGGGTCTAATCCATGGCTATTTTTACATGAAGCAGCCCTTGATTTTGAGAACACTGTCACCATGTATTGAGAATGTGGTTTGATCTGTCTTTTTAAATCACTTTTTTTTGAATGTAGATTAAATTTCTTTTCTTGGCATTTACTTTTGTGCCACCAGTGTCAAAACTGAAACTGCAAGCATTGTGATAAAAGAAAAATTATTTCATTTCCCTGCAGCTTCTGTAATTGCCTTTGTGTCCTTTTTTGAACCGCTGTTCTGTAACTCCTCAGAGCCAGTCCCTTCAGTGAACAGCAGTTCACTGTTCTGAACTTCTATGCCTACTATGGCAACAGGACCTTAAAACACAGTGGAAAAACTCTGATATCTCCAAGTTGCGTGGTAGCAAATAAACCGATTATTTCTCTCCATTTGTATTAATAGATTCTGTTCTTGGAGCTTAATTCTGTTCACTGCCCCAAGCGAAAATGAGAGTGTTTAGCAGAGGTACACTGTGTTGGTGATAAAGCCGCCCCCGATCCTTTCCCAGGTTGGGCAAAATTAGCATAACTACTCCATACACACAGCTGCAGCCTTCAGTATGCAGGAGCTTCTGCAACAGCTTCCCTTCCCCGAGAGGGGATTTTGCCAGTGGAATGACACTGGCATGGATTCATCAACCATACGCCTCCTCTTGCTTCCTACGCATTCTTTTGTACTGTCACCATGGATCAGTGTAGGAGCACAGCTTCACAGGTCAGAGCCTGGTTACTCTGCTGAACACGCTTCCTAAGTGCTGTTCTCTCCCTGTCCCCAGATAGCAGAATTTATTTCTTTGGGCAAAATGCAAGCCAGATGGGATAATGCATTTGAAAGCTTGAAAGTCAGATCCTTTGAATTTTTTTGCTTTATGATCTTAATTTATGCACATATGAAAGTGAAACATGGCTTTTTTTCTTTCTCTCCTTGTCTCTTTCCTATCCAAAGCATCAAAAAAATCAAACTTATCCAATAATGTTTTAAAATTTTTTTTTGAAATCGAGAAAATTTGGAAAGATAACCCATGAAAAACTGTTCTGACAAACAATTTTAAAACAAACCACAAGCTTTATTTTTTTTTTCCTTTATCAGCTGTATAAGGAATATCTGTCGAAAAAATATTGATTTGTCTAGCATAGCATGAACAGCATGTGGTAGAGCTAGCAATAAAACACAGCTCTCCAATGCCTGCCCAGTTCTTATTGAGAAAACTATTCTTTCTCTCCCTACAGCTCCTCATCTATTACACTGTGCATCTTACAGTTTCTAAAATAAAGGAGTTTCACAGAGAAGATTTTCCTTAAAAATATAAATGTGATTCTGATTTAAGAGCTCTGTTCAGTCTGTGCTCTGAATCAGAGAAGGCTCCAATGAAAACAAGCATGCACCAGGAAAGCAAAGATCCATTCCCAATGTGTTTTGGTGCCTTTGGTTACTTCAGAAAAATGTAGGCATATTTAATGAAATCCACTGACATTTTCAGAGCAAAGTTCCAGATTCTGCTGCTTCTGTGCAAATGGCAGTTTATTGTGGCTTCCACAGGGGACCACAAAAGCATGTTGGATTTAGACTGTGACTTGTTACAAAGCCCTGTACTGAACCGGGGAAGCAGTAAAGCCAATAGACAGGAGAAAGGTAAGGGTTAATAGGTTAATGTTATTGAAACAATCTTTTCCCCTAAGCACACTCTCACAAACAGCAAAAACTTTGTCTAAATTTTCCAAAATGTTACTCATAAAGCTGAGACTAAAGATGGAAAAGATTGGGCAAACATTTTAAATTTGGCAACTCCATAGGCAATTGAAAAAAAGATATTATAAGGAAAGTTGGGCAACCAAAATAATGGAGTGCTAAAAGGCTCACCCTGTTAGAGTTATTACTAAATAACTCTATTACTAAATAACTCTTATTACTGCCATCATTCGCAGGCAGTGATGGCAAATGTTTGCTTATTTCCTCTCCAGAAGCAGAAAGTTTTAGCAGGTTAGTATTTAACTTTGATGTTATGGCTCAGTGCATTTTTTTTACACAATGATACATTTGTCACTGGAGTCACTCAGGACTCTTCTCTGCCTACGAACATCAGCACGTAATTGAATACTTTCTGTTCAATCACGTATTGCTGGCTCATTTAGGACACAGAGCAATATATTATCTTTAAAAATAAATGATCATTAACTGAGAAGATAAATGGTATTCATTTTGCAGATCTGACTGGTTCTGATACAGTTGTAATATACTGGCTTGAAACAAATGCAGACTTTTTGTGGCAAAACCTGTGAGTGGGAATTGTACGGTATGGATCTTACTTTGCATAAAGCTGGATTATCTCTACTCCTTTGGCCTTAATCATACCACGTGGGGACATAATTCTGCTAAAATTCCCCAGTATAAATACCTGTAGACAAGGTATAGTTCAGTTGATGACTTTCAACTGTTGAAACTGTAAATCTCTCCTTAAAATTATGGAAACTTTTTCTATATAAACAAGACATTTCACCTGATCACAGCTGAAGCCTTGACCTGTAAGCTGTGTCCAATGGTACCTAATTACCAGCTCAAAGTAACTGAGACAGAGACATCCAATGACTTGCTCACGGTCATACAGCAGGTTAGTGGCAGCAGTGGGAATATCAAGTCTTATGACTCCAATCTTGTGCTCAGTGCATTAGATCACAATTGTCTTATTTATATCGCTGTATTTTCTGAAAGGTTGTTTTTTGTTGTTTGGCTTTTTTATTTTTTTTTTTAAATCAGATGCTTGTAAATGAAGTTGCTGGCTGTAATCAGAAATGTATTTATCACTGACTCTGGCTCACAACCAAGCACACTGTTATTTTTGCAACAGGACAGCATGTTCCTCTCATTCCAAGGAAAAGTTAATTATGAGTGGCAGGAGGGTATGTCGTGATTTTGTTGTGACCATTTGTCCTCTATTGTGTCACTATTGCAAAAGGCAATTAGTTTCCTAATTCTCATTTGGTGCAACAGCATTGACTTCGATGAGCTATATGATAAAACAGAGCACGGTAGTTTTATAAAGCTGGTCACCAATGGCAAGAAATAATCCTAACGGGCATGTTTTATAACTCAGGAAGGATGAGAAGACAAAAAAACCCCTACTGCTTATGCTTCAATAATCATCAGGTACCCTAGCAAGAATATTTTGTGGTCTATAACCCATCACGTTATCAGAATGTAAGCTCTAACCTCTGTTTGCTGTGCTATCGTGGTAACTAAAAGCTTCCACCTGAATGTTGGCTGTCTAGATTTGCCTTAACTAAGAGAATTGTACCCTGTGCCAAGGAAAAGGTCTAGTAGTACTAGTCATTTGAATGGATTAAATGATGGCACTGGTCTGCTAGATTGAATATGCCAGATTTGTTTGTCTGTTTCTGATAGCAATGTTAACATACAGTTGAGTGGCAGAGTGTTTCCATGCAACATCAGGCCCCATATGTTATCTCCTCTTACAGTTTGTATATTAATTCATTTAATGTAAGTCTATGAATTCCTGTGAGTTCATTAATTCAGTTTGTATATTAATTCACATTTCATGAATTGTGAATCTTATCAACTTACTTTAATAGCTAAATGAGTAAGTACTTGTTTCTGTTTCAAACCATACTTTAGGCTAGAGACATGTGATAGAAATACCATAAAATCACAAAAACATACTAACCCAAGAGAACTCAGCCACCAGAGAAACATTGCCAAAGATGAGGTCTGTTTGAAAATAAATTCCCTAATGGCTTATGGAAGCAACTTTTCCATAGAGAGAATGAACAAAGCTAAATTGTTTTACAATGGTGTCATCTTCCATGTTATGAATTGCCTGGTATCAGTGTCATTATGTTATCCATACCCTGAAAGTCAACTTGTAATGTGTAAGTTTACATCCTAGAGATGTGCCTTGCATTTAATTTGTGTAAGAAAAACCTACTCCATTGGATTTTCACGGCTGGGCAAAGTGACCATAGTACATCTAGACCACCCAGTAAGTTTATTTTAAGGGATAAAGAGTCTTGCTTCAGGGAAAATGGCTCCTTAGCCTCATAAAAAGCTTGTAAGCCACTTGTCACACCAAAATTCTTGCCACTGGGTGGTACAGAAAAGCCTGTACCAGGTCCCTGTACCCTCCATAGTTCTCCAACACGTTCCCAGCAGGCTCTTCACCCTTAACTACCTCTTTGTACCATCACAACACGCCCAATGGCATGCCACACCTACTCACATATCAATAAATGCCATGAATATATAATCTGATGGAATGCATGTAGCTCTTACATTATTTGAGACATTTTGTGTAGAGAAAAGTCATGTATACAATAATAATGTCTAAGGATCACAGAGGCACTTCAAGAGATCAAAAAAGAGCCCAGGGCCATGCACAGTGTGGAGACATCCAGGCTGTACCAACTGACCCCAGAGCCACTGGATGGTCCCTAGCCCTGTTTTATTGAGCAATGTGGTTACAGCTTCCGTATCACTGTTTTTATCTGTAAAATAATGGAAATTTCATTTCTTTACCTTGCAATAGTATTGTGGGGATCAAAACACTGAAGATACAACCAAAGGAATGTGATGTTTCTTTGACTAAAATATTCTATTGTGCAACAAATGATTAATCTCATTAAATAACTGAAAGGAGGGTCAGATCCTGTCCTAAACTAGAGTGATATCATTCCAGTGGAATATTTTTCTCTTTTGGAGGGTCACACAGGCTGCAGTTGGAAGACTATCAAAGGTGAGGCTTGCAAGCAGGTTCAAATGAAATGCAGAGCCAAAGAATGACCTATCAAGGTTGCTAAGTGTGTGTAGAGGAGAGGGAATGAAGCACACAGATGATAACTAGCAACAAGGACCAATGACTTTGGGAGAATTGGCAAAGAAAATGGTTGTGGAGAACACAGCTTTGACTTGGACCACCTCTTGGACTGAAAACAATTTTGAGAGCCAAAAAGAACTGCCAAGGCAAAGTAATTGTGTAGATTGAGATCAGTAGTGGAGAGGTTCCAGATGCAGAGTAACATGTAGCTGGAAAGAATGAAAAATAAGTTTAATATTGGAAAGGGACAAAGAAGGCAGAAAGTTAGAAAGCACTCTTCTAGACAGCTGTTGCCTCACATTTTTAACAATATTGTAATAAAAAACCACAGCATAGTAACTTGGTTTTTAGGATAATTTTTTTAAGTTTCATGGTGGATTTGGGAATATTTTTCACATTTCCTTTGAATTTCCCATTACATTCTTTCCCAAAGGCACTTGTGTATCTACCTCTCTTAGAAAAGATGTGAGTACTAGATGGACATTTAACACATCTGAAATTAAACACTGTTTTATTTCAATATGTATACCTTAAGCTTTTTGAAAAGCAGAGAAATTAAGATATGTCTTCTTGTGAAAAACATTTAGATGGCTAAAGTAAATTTATGCCAGTCAAACTCACAGCAAGCAGAAATACAGGTTTTAAAGCCATATGGCTAATACATTACTGCCTCTGTCATATGTTTCCATGCATTACCAACACATCTCAGCCATTCCGCTACCAAACCAATCCTGCTCTAGTACCATCATGCCCTGGCAGCTCTGCCTAGTGCCAGCATCCCCAGGGGAATCATGTTTACTTATCTGCTGTTCTACGGATGGAGCTATTTCTGTAGACAACCTCCTCAGTTAAATATACGTTTGCAGTATTAGAATTCTTTATTACCATGGGGTATTGGTAGGATCAGAGGATAATTCAGGCTGGAAGGGAATTAGGGAGGTCAGACTAGAATACATATCACTTAGTTTCTTCTAATGGAAGAAGCTGGGTCTTGGGGAAGGAGAAAGCAGGTTAGCTGATTAGCTTTAAAACAGCTTGTCTTATGTACTTCAGTTGCAAACTAACCTCAGATTAGTTTGTTACTGAGTTTTCTTCTTTTTTATCATTTCTGCCTCTGTGAAATTCCCCACTGATAAGTATTTGCATTTCATCTTCTTTGTGGAATTTTCTGCTAAATAACAGCCAGATTGGAAGTTGGGCGATTTTCAAAATCACATACTTAAGCAGGCACATATAAAATGGTTTTAATGAACTAATTCAGTAGCTTTTTATTAATTACATTAAAAGATGTAGATAAAGCCTGAGTACTTCATACAAATAATACTTTAACTTTGTGGTTCTACAGCTCTTCTGCAGAATTCTTAATCTTGCTGTAATTGTATAAAGGAGTAATCTTTAAAAGAACCAGGACTATACTTCCAGTTTACATATAATGTGTTTTTTTCATGGAAGGTACTCTTTTAACAAGGCAATAGAAATGTTAATCAAAAAATGTATTTAAATAGGTTCCTGCATTTAACAGTGATTTTGACAATTCTGCAGGTTGCATACATTTTTAGTAAAAATGTTTCTTTAGATTCAGTAGTGTCATTAACGCATCAATAGAATATTTGTGGTGCCATCAGAATGAATGACATATTCTGGTAGTTATTTTAAAAGTAAGAACAGAACATATGTTCAGAAACAGCATTAAGAACAGCTCTGCTAAGTCCAAAATCAGAGTAGATCATATGTTGCTGTATACCTTTGGAATATTTGAAATAATTAAAAGGCAAGCTAAAGCTTTTATCAGTAAAATGAAGCATGAAAATAGATGGATGCAGCCTTTTGAACCTTTATTACTTTTAAAACAATTTTTACAATACTGCTCCTAGGGGCTAAGTCCAATGGGAAAGGAAAGTACTGAGTACTCCACAGGCTTGAGCTCTCAGCTGTGCAGGAGCACACACAAAATAAGTCACTACAATTAGAAAGAAATTAAATGCAGATTGTATCTTCTGCACAAACCTCCTCGTAGGAATGGTTAAGGATACCAGTTTGTTCCAGAGCATCCTAAGAGGTCTGGCTGTGGCTACAGCCTTATCCGGTTGCTAAGGGGACAGTGTTTGTCAAGCACTTTCTTTTGTTAATAGATACTGTCATCCTTCTCTACAGAGAACAGTTTCTCCTCCTTTACATGCAGAGCAGCTACACAAAAGTACTCGGTGCAATCCAGAAGTGTGGCTTTGAGCTAACCAGGTTACAGGTGGGAGGGCAGGGAAACAAAGCAGAGGATCAGAGAGTGCACTAAAGGCAATTAGAGGGTGATGAAGAGTGAGAGTGAAGGAAGCTGTTTCATGGCAACGGGAATGACTTCATCAAGGTTAGCCAAGAACAGCAACCGTGGGTAGATTTGGCCAGGGCTAGTCAATAAAACAGGACTGGCATACATGCTGTAAGTAACTAACACTCTAAACCACTTTGTGATTCTGTTATCATTTCCCCTTCCTTGGGAGGGCAATTAACTCCCTGTGCTGCCACCACCGCCTATGCATGCACCACTTTCACGAGCTACCTGGGCCACAGGGAGATGAATCTCTCCCACTCTCATATTCTCAGCGCCAGTTGGTAAGCAACCAGCTTTAAGAACAGCCTGACAGAAAAACCTTTGTACCATTCAAAGTGATTTGAGATTAAAATGTTTTAGTTACCAACACTGCAACAACTTTGACTCCACCTCTGTGTATGCTACGGTTTTACAGCTTGCTACAGCTCAGTCTCCATTCAAACCATTTGCAGCCTCTCATTGTGCTATCAGATTGGGTCGTGAGAGCAAGGTCATTTTGTGCCGGCATGAACCAGTGCAGTAGGCTCTGTTAGCATCCAGGATCTTGTTCTTTCTAAAAATAGTCCTCCAGGAGAGCTGGATTGTATCTTCCCATCCCCTTTTAATATTTTAAGTATTAATATTGGAAATAGAATTTGGTTTTGTTCCATGGTATTACCTTTGATGGCTTTTTAATGAAGAAGATATATTCCATTAAAAAAATAGCCATGACTTTCTGAATGGCTGTTTGTTCATACTGTGTATGGGTCTATTTTCATATCATGCTATGGTTTCTCTAATTAGAAGTCCACACAACCGTTCTGTAAGAAAGTACAGTAATTCCCATCCATTTGTATGTTGGGAGATTAATATGTGATACCTGTCTTTTAAAAAGCAAGGTTTTTTTGTTGCTGTTAATTTGTATTAAATTGTATGTTTTATTTTGCAAGTGTAGCTGAATGGCTTATTTTTCATATTTTGCTGGAGCTGTGTAGGTCGTTCGCTGGCCTTTGAGATTTTTAGCCTGATTTCCCAAGCAAATGAGGCTTATGTGAACATGCTCCCTGTGACAAATACTTCTACCTGTCAAAGCTGAGGGAAGCTTCAGCTTTGAAATGGTTGGTCAAGTTCATCAAGATCCCAGAAATAATTAGGTTCCCTCTAGTTTCATGGAAACTAACTTCTGTGTAGAGGAAAGAGAATGAAATTAGTCCACCCATTGAAGAAAAGGCCAGAAGGATTAATCAATTATGACAATTCATCATTTATACTTTTTGTTCAGCAGCATCTTGACTGTTCAAACAGCACGTGCAAAGCTCTGGAATAATTGCAACACATCCTGTTATTTCTGGGGATATAACAGAGGATGTGATGGGGGTGAGCTAGGGATGTCCCACCGAGGAATAATGGAGATAGGTGGTGAAGAACTAAATCTGCAGGAAACCCGCTTCATTAGTTCAGCTTCTCATGGAAAAACTGGCATGTTCACAGGAATTTTGCATTAATTTGGCACAGTTTTGGTTCATGATTTCTGTGGTTTGTATGAGCACATGTGCTCATTGATAGGCACGTTTCTTCGGACTTGCACTTCACAGTCCTAGCTGTGTCTTTATGATGCTTTTGTTTTGGAACAGTGTAAAGCAACACAGTGGAATAATGTTTACTTTAGTAACTTGAGACAGTTAAGTTTTTTATGAGTGTACCAAGAAGAATCAGTATCTAATTTATCCAGCTCCAAAGTCTGCATGTGACGTGTGGCTAACTGAACGTCACCTAGGATAATTAGGCACTGAAAATCATGTTTTTATTTATGTTTTCAGGGGTTTTTTCTGTAGCAGACGCATTGCCCATAGATTAACAATGTGAAACTGAACAAAAATCTTTGCTTTTTGCCTTAGCTTATAGGATCTTTTCGAACTGTATCCTGGTTGGAAATCTGACCTTGTGGAGTCCCAAATTTGGCATAAGGAAGGTGTTGCTGGAAGTATTCTTTTCCAGTTTCTCAATCATTTATTCATGAATACAAAGTGACACACTGAGTGGTATTTGGCCAAATCATTTGCTTCAAGAGTCAGGTTTATGATCCTTTTCCAACAATTGCAGACTTGAGGGTATCTGGTAGATTGCTTTTACCAGATGTAGCTATGCAATTTCTGTCAGAGGGCCCAGGCTGTCTTTTCTAGCTTTCAAAAACTAAGAGAAGTTAAGTAAGAGTCACAGATTATTTACTCAGTGCCAACAACTTGGTAATGCAAAGCTTAATATTGAAAGATCAGGTATTTAATGTCCTAATAAAGAACATTTTGTGTGAGAAACTAATCTGGATGGATGTTAAGTTGCAAATCTGATGGGCAGGGTTCACAAAATTGCTGCCAAAAATTCTTAAGGAAAGTTGTAAATGGATATCCCAAATCAATTAGGGCACAGCACTGTATTATAATTGTTAGCCATCTTTTCACCTGCTGGAGCAATAATATCTTTTAGAGGTATCTCTTGAAGATGTTTCAGAGGTCATGTTTTAACGTTGACATTATGGGTTAGAGCTTTTGAGTTTGACTGTCTCCTTGTTTCAACATTGGTGCACCAGATTTTTTTGCATTCCTACAAATAATNTTTAATATCTTTATCAACAGCTTGCACGAGAGGATTGAGTAATTTTGCAGACAACACCAAGTTAGGTGGAAGTGTTGATCTGCTTGAGGGTAAGATGGCTCTACAGAGGGATCTGGACAGGCTGGATCGATGGGCCGAGGCCAATGGTATGACATTTGACAAGGCCAAGTGCCAGGCCCTGCACTTTGGTCACAACAAACAACCCTATGCAGCACAACAGGCTTGGGGAAGAGTGGCTGGAAAGCTGCCTGGCAGAAAAGGACCTGGGGGTATTGGTCAACAGCCGGCTGGATGTGAGCCAGCAGTGTGCCCAGGTGGCCAAGAAGGCCAACAGCATTCTGGCCTGTATCAGGAGCAGTATGGCCTGCAGGACTAGGGAAGTGATCGTGCCCCTGTGCTCGGCTCTGGTGAAGCTGCACTTCAAGTACTGTGTTCACTTTTGGGCCTCTCACTACAAGAAAGACATTGAGGTGCTGGAGTGTGTCCAGAGAAGGGCAACAAAGCTGGTGAGGGGTCTAGAGCACAAGTCTTATGAGGAGTGGCTGAGGGAACTGGCGTTGTTTGGTCTGGAGAAAAGGAGGCTGAGTGGAGACCTCATCAGTCTCTACAACTGCCTGAAAGGAGATTGTAGCGAGGTAGGCGTCGGTCTCTTCGCCCAAGTAACAAGTGATAGGACAAGAGGAAATGGCCTCAGGTTGCACCAGGGGAAGTTTAGGATGGATATTAGGAAAAATATCCTCACTGAAAGGGTTATCAAGCACTGGAACAGGCTGCCCAGGGAAGTGATGGAATTGCCATCCCTGGAGGTATTTAAAAGACAGGTAGACATGGTGCTGAGGGACATGGTTTAGTGGTGGTTTTGGCAGTGTTAGGTTAATGGTTGGACTTGATGGTCTTAAAGGTCCCTTCCAACCTAGGCGATTCTATGATTCTAATCCACATTGGTAGAATTCCCTAGAGCTGCACATCATTCTGCTTCTTGCTGGGACTTTTGTAAGGCTCCTGGTTAAAAACACAGAATTTCAGTTTTGTGGGAGTTTGATCTATTCTTTCAAAGTCTGTTTTCATTCCAGATTGAAATACAACCAAAGGCACACTAACACAGAGAGAGGTGTGGGTGCATGTGCACACACATACTCTTGGAACATTCCATTAAGCGAAATTTCAACAAAGGGTTGAGTTTTCTAACTGAAAGATTTTATATTGATAAAATCAAGATGGTTCATTTAAATGTCAGTATAATATGAAGTAAAAAAGCTTGAGATTAAAAGTTTTTTTCTGAAATGAAAGACTTTGCATATGCTCTTAATTTCACTCCCTTCCTCAGTGGCATTTCAGTGAAATCATTATGTTTCTGCAGAGTACCTACATCTGAATGAAATGGCAACATTCCGCTGGAAAATTTACATCCAGCTGTTTGAAGCTTTCTTCCACTGTTTTTTCAATTGTGAACTCGTTTTATTCACATAATGAAATTTTAGATAGCTTATCTGTCTGTCATCTTAATTAGCAGATTTCTAATCTAGGACTTCAACCTTTCTGGTTACTGATAGCTTGTGTTTTCTAACCCTTCAGTTAGTCTTTTCATTCATATATGGTATGGTTTTCATATATTCTATGTCTTCATTAAGCATAGCCTTGTTAATCATATCTATTTTAACCTTAAGATTATGGCTAAGGTGGAGAAGAAAATCCAAATAGGTTTGGCATGGATCATGTCTTAAATGTGCAAAGAATCAGTTTATAACAAGGATCAGATAACTTAGAAAAATGAGGTAATCTCCCATAAAATATATGCTGGTTTTGAGAAAAATTGGTGTAGAGTTCTACTCAGAAAAAGCAAATATTTTTCTATAATGAACACACACAAAAAATGTATATAAACAATGGCACTAAGATATATTAAACAGGCTTGGTCTTAAAATGGAATTATGTGCCCATGCTATATATAAAAATATACTATATTTCATACATATACTTATATAATAGTCTATTACTGTACTTGTTTTCCCAGTAACTGGGACCTTCATGATCTTTAATATATTTATCCTTCTATGGCCCTCATGCCAAAGTTTCCAGCAGCTTTCAATTTTAATTGCCGAGGTGGCTTCACATTAGTGCAGTGGGAGAAGTTTCTCCTGTGTAGGGAGTTTGTTGAAAGCTTTAGGGCTTATGGGATAAAATTTATCCTATACATGTCAGTCAGTTGTACTAGAGAGGCAAACTTGCTCTCGGCAAATTTGTTGTTGCAACAGGTAGTAGTTCTTTCCTTCAAAAGCAGACTCTTGATAACCTGTGAATCATTTGTACGCCACTGATTTATCACTGTTACCTAAGGTCTCGTGTTGAGCTCTAGTCACGTTTGTGTACTGCTGTCCGTTTCTGCAAATGGCAGACTCATAGCATCACATGTAAATGCTTTCAGCAGAATGAATTGCCCATTGGATTTAGTAGAAAGCCTCTGACCCAGCCAGAACTGATCAGCTGTGCTCCTTTTATGTAGGGAACGGATGGAGCTATAGCTTATACTGTTGCAATTATACCATGGGAACATAACCAAAATAGCTGCTTTTGGAAGTTTGTTCAAGATCTGTCCCTCCTGGTAACGTTGAAAAATGAGACTCTTATGGTGGTGCGCAGGAGTATCTGATGTTTGAATACAGCTTATAAATTTTAAACATGTGCTTGTGAAAGTAAAGCACAAATAGAAATTATTTGATTCAGCATAGCTCTGAAAAGTCACGTTTTGGTTCCTCACACTTACTTTTCATACCATCTCTTTGTTGATGTGATGCTTGTTACTCTTGTCTTGAAACTGTTTTTCCCAAATGGAGCAAATCACTATTTGGTAGAAATTGCATGTTTCTTTTGTGTTTTGAAAACCAAAAGCCTAGACTAAGAGTTCCAATTGTAATGTTACTAATTTACAAACATATATTCATTCCCCATCCTCAAAAAGAGTTTGTCCAATGATACAAACTTCTGCATCCCACTATGTTAATTGCATACATGAATCACAGAAATGTGATGACATGTGAGGCTCTCCAAAAAATTACTTTCTAAACATCTCACAGACTGAATCCTGGATTCTGTATGGGAGAATGTCTATGCCCTGGGAAGTTTTGCTGACATCAGTGACAGTTCCTTCATATGGGGATGCTGTCAAAAGTGTAGGGGGGGAGAAACAAAAAAAAAGTAGAGAAGAAGAGTAACTCTACCTATGTACTGGATCCCACAGGAGTCTTCATTCCTGTGCTCAATACAGTAATACCATCAGAAAGATGGCTATCAAGACAAATTGTACAGAGAACTTCAGGGCTGGAACACTTCCTAGGAATGATCAGAAAATCATCAGGGTATTTGAGGCAAATGTCAGTGCTGGTGCAGAGAATTATATTTACCATTAAGCTCTGCTGACATTTTCTCTTTTAAGATCCTTTTTACAGTTGTTTCTTGTCTGGACAAATATCTGTCATTTGGGACTCGTGTTTTCCAAGATGGCCATTTTGCTCAAGCTGACTTTGCTTTTAAACTCCTCACTTTTAAGCTGCTTTTTCTAACTGAGGTGAAGAATGAAACTGAGAAAACACACTGATTTCTGCATATGAAAAAACATTTCTGAAGGCTTGCTAGGCTGAAGGAGATCAATGCTTCCAGGATTTGAACAGTGACTTAACATTTGGCAGAAAGAATATATTGGTACCAAAGACATTCCTCCTGACAATCTTGTGAAAATTTTCCTATGTTTGGTCAGTCCATACATGTCTGAAAAACCTGTTTGCGTGTACTGATGTGTTCTGTTTCCTTACAGCTCCAAATACTAGTGGGACTTTCCTACACAGAAAGAGAGTTTTACATACATATTGTTGTTGTCTTTCACAATATAAAATCCATAACAGAACCGGTCTGCTCAGCTGTTTTCTCTGTTGGTTGCAGGAGCCACACATGGTGTGGCTCAAATGTCCGTCTGGCTGCGAGGATCCTTGTGGTAAGCAGTGTGGGGTTTTGTGAGACCCTCTCCCCTTTGCTCACTGTGCCGTTCCTTTTGCGTGGAGCTTCTGGGAGGCGAGGGCAGAAGATGGATGTCGTGGGTGGGACAACACCTGCAGACCCCCAGGGGAAGAGAGGTTGGTCCAAGCATGAGGGAGCCGAGGAAAAGGCATGGAAGGGAGAGGAAGGACCTGTGGCAGGTGGGACTCAGGAAAGAGTACCAACAGAGGCAGGACCTGAGGGGTGGAAATGAGCAATGAACAGAGGGTGTAGCCACAGAAAGTGGCTGCAATAGCCAAGTTTCAATGAGACACCCCCCCTAAAAAAACCCCAAACCCTAACCCTGTGTAAAGTACTGCAGATCCATTAACCCCTTCTAATTTCTTTGAATCCCTTTTAGCATTAAATTCACCTCAAGCATTTGTCGAAGGTTGCTATAAATTCGAAGGTGTCAAGCCCTCCTGAAGATAAATAGCGTGCTTGTGAATGTGGCTCCACATGACAGAATGTTATTTCAGTATTACACCCCCAAAACTATGGGAAATCGGACACTATGGTTACAGAACATTATGGTTAGAAACGGAAGCCACCAAACCTGAGATTTATGGTATCTTTATTCACCACAGGATCCTGATTCACTCTCAGATGCCATCTGTCTTGTGCACCAAGTCAGTCAGAGGTACGATGGGAGGAAAATAACGAGTCTGTGATCAGGCAGCAGCGGCACCGTGTCTTGATGTATCACCTGTGCTGGGCAGCAAGCCAAGACTGCGCGGGCAATTTTAATTCAGACATTTCCTCTCGTTCAGCTGCTTTACTTAGCAAAAGTAAGACTTTTCCAGCATTTTTATGGGGCTGTACGGGCACTCAGTGCGGTCGTACCTGTCTGAGCACAGGGTAGATCCACACGAGTTCTAGAGATGTTCAGCCTGACAGAAACTAGTGGTTTAATAGCTTTGTTTTCTGTTTCAACCAACAGCTTTGGGAAGAAAACCCACGAAACAAAACCATGGAAGGCGATGAGATCCTCCGTTGACGAATATCACCGTTTTCTCCCCCAAAACCGGGGANTCCCCCCGGGCATGGGGAGGAGGAGGGCTCCCACCGCGGGGTGAGGTGGGGGCGCACGGAAGCCGAGCGGCACCCCCGCCCGGCGGTGCCCGCAGCCGGGCTGAGGAGGGAGGGCGGCAGCGGGGCGCCTCCTCTCTTCCCCTCTCTCTCCCCCGCCCCTGCCCGGCGGC
>VYXH01006801.1:189179-202502 GCA_013397275.1 Burhinus bistriatus | reverse complement strand
CTCTCCCTCTCCTCCCCCCGGGCATGGGGAGGAGGAGGGCTCCCACCGCGGGGTGAGGTGGGGGCGCACGGAAGCCGAGCGGCACCCCCGCCCGGCGGTGCCCGCAGCCGGGCTGAGGAGGGAGGGCGGCAGCGGGGCGCCTCCTCTCTTCCCCTCTCTCTCCCCCGCCCCTGCCCGGCGGCGGGGGCTGCAGCGGAGGGGCTGTTTCGTGCGTGGGGGAGAGGTGAGTGTCGCTGCTCCCTCATCCCGTCTCCGTGTCGGAGAGCCGGGAAGGTGTAAATAATCCCTGGCACGGTGGCCGGCATCCTTTCTCTCCCTCCTCCGCCGCCGCCGCCTGCCCCAGGGATGCCGGGGGTGCCCCTGTGGGCGCCGCGCAGGGGACCTGAGGAGGACGAAGGCTCCGTGCCGTGAGCTGCCCTTGCTGTGGTGGGGAGGCGGGGGCGGGCGGCTCCCCCCCGGGTCGGCTGTGGGGCCGGGGCCGTGCCGCCTCTGCCCGCCGCCGGGTCCGAGACCGCTGGAGCGAGGAGCTGTCTCCGAACAACCCGCGCCCTGGGCGTAAATGCTAGTTGCTGAAGGTGCGCAGCCTTATCCGTCCTCCCCGGAGAGACTTTGCCAACTGCTTTGAAACTCATCGTCCCTCCTGGCCCTGAAGTCTCTGAAAACTGATTCCCCAGGCGAGGGAGGTTCCCTGCTCTCTGCCGGTTGCCCAGCTGCTACTGAGAGCTAACAGGCTGGGTAGAAGCTCGTGTCCGCAGATCTTTCTAGTCATCACTTAAAAACAACAACAACAAAGGAGTGGGATGTACTAGACACTTGTTGGGTTTCTTTGGAGATGGTCATCTTAAAAGGCAAGGCTTCTGAGCTGTGATTCAAAACCTTTCCTCTCGATTCTGAGAGTAATTTTACACCTCCTTAAAAAAAAAAAAAAAATCCCAGAACTTTATTTCCAGCAAAAGAAGGTCTTAAGCTATGCTGCTTCCACGACCGTGATGTTTCTTTCTGAAACAATCTGTTGTTATAACTTAAAGAATCTAGGAAAACAGTGAGGGGGGAGAAAACAAACTGTTCTTGTTTGTTTTGTGTGTGGGATGCTTCTGTGCTGTCAGTTTCCTTGAATCAGTAATTCAGGCCTCAGTAAGGAGAAGTTGCACTGCGCAAGCAAAGCTGCGTGTTCACCCTGTCTTGGAAGCTGTGCACACCAGGAGTCTAAGTTGGCCAGCTTTTAGTTGGCTAGGTTCTTTTCTGCTGAAAAGCCCTCTTAATATTGTCAAGAAGATAGCAAAAATTTCTGCTGTGTCTGCACTTTTTACATAACTCAACCTCGGAAAGGAAAATCGTCAGTCCTTCAAAATCTGTCTCTGTTTTCATTTTAGGCTGCATTATCCCAGAAATCTGTGAGAATTTGTTAATCTGAAAAATATTCACAAAATGTGGAATTGTTCAGAGGAGTTAGGGTATTACTTCTGAAAAGTTAAAGCGAATGCTCATAAGTGAATTAAGCAATCTAGCCTTTGAAAAGAATGCAACACTTCTTATTAGTGCCAGACTTTAGAAATAGACCAACTGCCTTGTAAACACTTATGTGAAATTGCCAAAATGGAACTTAAGCTCTTGAGAAAACTGGGTGCATAGTTTACAGTTAAATGTGAGGTGGGATTAAAAAAAAAATCCAATCGTGTAAGTGATCTGCTAGGTTTTGATTTAATACTCTTCCTGAAGGCAGAAAATGCAATGTATTTTTCTGCTGTAGTCTGTAGCAGGCATGCAGTATCCTCTTTGTTTTCAACCGAATAGCTGCTTGCTGTAGATTTGTTAGTAGGTGTTACAATTGTTATTCCTCATCTTGGTGTTCTCTCCCTCCTGTTTGTGCAACAGTACGTTGCCTTGACTGTTTAGCAGTACTATTTCCTGGCCAGCAGTGTTAAAAAATATGAGTTTGATTTGGGTGAATACTGACTCTTGAAGTCAGGATCAAACCACAGGACTTGTAGTCTAAAGTGTCAAAATACGGAATTTACATTGTGCCCAAGTAAATTTGTACATGTATTTAATTAAGTAAATAGGGAAAATACTTTGCTCAGTTTTAAAGATACTGCAGTTGTCCAGATTTTTTTGGTAAAGGCATGGGAAATAAGCAAGATTGAAGACTTCTGTTTGAAGAATAAATATAAAATAGTTCAAAGCTCCTTCAAAGCAGGACATACACAGTTATAGGTGAAGAATGCACAAAATGGAATGAGTTCAAATTAAAATAGGATTTGTTAGCTGCAAGAAATTAAGTGCTTTTGGCTGTTCTTAAAAATCTGTAAGTACCGTTTCCAGTGTCACTTTGTCAGCATACCAGTTTACATCGATTCCATTGATTACACTAAACCCCAAAGTTTTTGTAAAAGTGAGGCTTTTCGTATCAAGTGTCATAGAGAACCAGGGAGCAATGGGCCATGGCCAGTGACCGTTGTCATTTTGGTCAGTGACAATACTTTTTTACTTTTTTCCATTGTGATCACTGACAGACTTTTAAAAGACGAGTATTCTTCATGTGACCAAGTTCAAAGCCCTAATTTAGGGATTGCACGAACAATTACATCTTTTTCTTTAGAAAGTTAATGTCATGTTAAAACGTGTTCTTTTTTCTTTCTTTGTAAAGACATCAGGTATATAGTTTGCACAGGTCAGGCAATCTCAGATTCGCTAGGAAACAGCAGAGGGCAACCCAATTGGAAGAGTTTCGGCTAAAATGAGATTAAAGACTTATATTTACAGTTCTTATTTCTGTATATTTCTCTTCCAAAACAAAATTAGTGTTAGTATTAAGTAGGAGCTCTATTTTAAGATGCAAAGTTATTTGTTGCTTAATATTTCCACTTTTTCATAGGGAAAGATTAAATTAATCTAACACAGAGAGTATCAGAATGGGGAGGGTGGCAAATATGGTAGAGAGTAAGGCCAAACTGAAAGCAGTAGTAAGCCCAGACTGGTAGGCAGTCTGTGATTAAGATCCTCTCACCTACAGCTGCCCAGGCCTGTCGTCTTGTGGCAGTTTTCTGGGATTGGAAAGAGAGAGAGTTGAGGATTCTCTTCTGAGAATCCTTCAGCATCACCATGGTGATATTCCTCATGGCAGCATTAATTTGATTTCTTTATGCTGCTTTTCCTCTTCTGAGCAATAGCAAAACTTTGGCGCCTTTGGACCTTTGGGGTCTGGGTGAGGAGCTAGCAATGGAAATCACATTGCAGTTGCATGGAGGAGGGAAAAGAAATGTAAAGGTTGCAGTGGGATGCTTTGTAACCTAAGGCAGAATTGCATATCTTGCATATCCTCATCCTACTTTTACGAGGTTTTTAGGCTGCACTTGAACATGCTGTAATGTGGTATAGGCTATACAAAAATGTATGTTTCTCAAGGAGGGGAATACATTTAGACGAACCTTTTCAGACTGAGTTAATTATTTTTGAATTTAAACTTTTTCCTATGGTTTCCATTGTGAGGAGTTTAGTGTTAAGAACTGAGAACTAGTATTAAAGAGAATAATGAGCCGTACGGATAAAAGGAATCTAGTAGAGAAGAAAGAATTGCAGGGTGGTGCTGTCATCTACTAAGTTATTGCTAGAGTAATAAGGCTAATGAACATAGCTTCCCATATTTTCCCCCTGTGATCCTACCAGTGTAGCAGTTGCCCTTCGTGATGTAGTATGCCAAGGTCCTGGTCATGTGTCTAGGCTTTTGAATACCTTTCATTTTGTCTGTGCATCTCCTGACTGTCTCTGAAGTGTCCTGAGCTCTCCGATGTCTCTGACAAGATTGTCCTCCCTGTCTTTCCTCATCTGCCAGCTGTTTGGTTGTGAGAAGACAGCTGCAGCTGTGTGTGCCGTGCATGGATTTATCGGCTGTGTTTGGTGGGTTCTGTGTTTGTATTGTATTTGACTGCTGTTTTTTTATGAAACATAGAGTCATAAAAGTATTAAGTTCTTAAAACTTTCTGTCAATTTTGGCTTAAATTAGCCAGTGACTTTGTAAGCAATAGAAGGACGAGGCAGGAAACTAACTGTTTAATTGTATAACCCCTATTTCCTTGGGAAACAAAGACAAAAATTACTGAATGAACCTACTTTTTGTTTATGGATATAAGAAGAGAGAGGATTTAGAACACCGATTCATACAGGTTACATGAAAACTACGCCTAGTTACAAATTTCCAGAATCCAGAAAAGGAAACAAAAGAGCAATGAGCTGTGTACAGTTCTTAGGTAGGAGTGTCACATATGTGACTCACAAGGTTGAATCTGGCCTAGGCAACAGTTTTATCTTTACTTCCAAGTTATCTGGGATATTCAGGTGTCACTGCAGCATGTACTATAAGGGTGTAAGATGACATAGGGATCCTCAAGTTAGCACTGACCTGAATTGGCCGTAGTGCTTCTGAGTCCAGGTTGGTGCAGCCAGGGCAGGAGTTGAGCAGCAGTATTAAATGAAGCCTAAACGTAAGAAGCTGTATTTTTTACTTAGGCCCATACTTAAACACATTTGTTAAATGTGAGGTGGATCAAATGTCAGGGTATCAGATTTGATCAGCCACACAGAATCTGTTTGGTACTGTCTTATGCTCATGCACTGTCTGTAGTGGAAACTATTCAGTGAGTGTTACCTGGTATTAATTTTTTTTTATTGTCATTGTAAGGATGATTCCCTGCATTATTTGCTGGTGACAGTAAAACCTTGTGCCATATGCAAAATTATGAATTTTCTGGTTGGATTTGTGTTACATCATCATCACTGTAGTGTTATGGATCTATTGAAATAAAGAAAACCATTAGGTCTCTATTGCCTTTTACGTAATAGAGTGGGCTACCTTTTTTTTTTTTAAAAAAAATAAGCTAACCTCTAATGGTCTGCAGACTTCTTTTTGACAAGCTCCTGACAGGCTGAGATGAAACTATCATACTGGATATGAGAACAGTTGACGTATTCAAAGTGAAATTATTCTTGAATTCAGTTCATTTTTAATGCTTAGCACTTCTGCAAAGTGGAACTCTTGGTGTTCAAGATGCGCATGCAGGAAAGCAAACGCACAGTCACTACCTGATTAAAAATATTAGCTTATATTACTGCCCATCAAAGTACAGGGGATCTGAAAGAGAGGGCAGAGTCTTGCTGTCTTCCGGAGAACTTTCAACTGCTTTAACCATTAGGTCATATTTTCTCTTCACCTTATTCCCAGCCTGATTCAATTACACTTCTTCCAGCTTTTGTTATGAATGATGCGAGGGCTGATACTCTCAACCTTTTTCCTGAATATCGTCAGGTTTTGGACTGCATAAAGCAAAGGTCCTATATTGTGTATAAAACTACATGTGCACCTGAGGATTGAAGTGAGGATTTAAAGTCAGCATTGAGTCCTTGCACTTCCTAATTTTTGAGTGTTTAACTCTTGGAGGTGGGAGATGTTTTCTGATTTCTGTGTAAACCTGTCTCTAGAGTGAGATGGAGAAACTTTGGGATGGTTTTGAAGGTTAATTTTAAGACAGCAAATGAGTGTTGAGTTTGTGAACTAATAGGTCGCATTCTGCAGAGAACCTATTCTTCAGGGTGAAAGGTGGTAGGTTCAGCATGTTTGACACACATCTTACAGGTATTTTTGTTTTGTAGTCTAAATTAAGCAGTTTTCCTACTAACTAGGATCTTTTGAAATATAAATTCTTGGTAGTAATTTCCCTTTGTAACACAAACTTACTGTTTTGTCTGAAATATGAGAAATCTAGTTACTGATACCATTTCTGTGAGCATATTTTTCTCACAATTTCTTCGAGTAACTAAAATTATTAAAATGTACACTTTTAAAATAAATTATGCACACAAGTCCATAGGTCATTAATCATTAGAAAGAAGAAATATTTCTCGGCTTACTTTCTGTTATGAAACTTTGGTCTAGAGTGGTGATTCAGTTGTGTTAACTAAAATCTGTAGGAATTAGCTAAAAGTCATTCTAATTTTTTATCCCTTTTTTGCTATCCACTTCCGTTGTTGGCATCTTTCTTTTTATTTCCAGAACGTTTGATAGCAGTGTACATTGCTTTGCAATGTATATTTAATCTTGTCATTTGCAGTGAAGTAACAATTCCTCTTGTTCTCTTTCTATTCTTACTTAAAAATTATCCACAGATTTTATATCAGGTCAGGTTTGAACCATTTATACTGAATGTTTCTGTTGCTAGTTATATTTATAGTATCTTTTCATTTCCACTAGTAAGACTTAGCTGATGAAGTATTTGAATGAGAACAAGGTAAAATAAAGAGCTTATTAATGTTTTTTAATGGTAATTATATTTCCGTTGTCAGAAGAGTAGGGAAAAATAAGTGTCTTGTCATTCTGGCTAGAAAGGAAGCTGAGATAATATAATTTTCTTGATGAGGGAGAAGGTCCCCAAGAACCTCTCTACTTTTATGACAGAGCTTAGAAAATCTGTGCTATCTCCATTTCTGTTTGGCTTCTGTATGTCCATGGAGATACTTCCACTTACTTGTGTGGGTAGGATCAGATGCAAAATTTGTTTGAGAAATGGAAATGGCTATGCTATTCTTGATTAATTGTCACTGATTGTTAATTCATTAACTAGTGTCGTTGGTTCTGTTGATTACAAATATAATAAAAACTTTAAATATTTTCCATGTGAAAAAAGTTTTAATGTTTGTCACTCAATTTAAGGTCAGATAACAACAAACTAAATATTCTTAAGTCAGGACAGATAGATGACCCTATCCTTAGGCTAAGAAATTAATAGATAGCAGTAATTTTAAATGGTGCTACCAGAGGAGAGAGTCTTTACAGTAGGAGTTTGTATTATAAAACCAAAACTTTGATTTCTAACTTTTACTTTCGAAAACATCTGGTCTTGAACATGTCTGCTGCTAATTTAATCTGATACTTATTTCTCTTATTAGTGGATTAGACAGTAAATAATTGTTCTTTATTCACCTGCTTATGTCCACCATCTGTTGTGTCTTTTTTTTTTTTAGGTCCAAGAGTCTTAGTCTATTAAATCACTCCTCATATAGAAACCATTTGTGTTTTATCCATTTTTATTGACTTTTTTTGCCTTTCTGTGTGACCTCTTATCGTTCTATTTTATTCTTTGAGGTGGTGGCACAGAGAGGAGACCAAAACTGCATAAAATGTACAAGATGTAGGCACATAATAAGTATATAAAATAGCAAATTTGGGGTTTTTTAACTTGTTCTTTTCTAATAAATTCAAACGTTTGCTTTTTACTTTGCTTTTTGACTACTTCCAAGCATTCAACTTTAAACATTTCATTTTTTACATATGTAATATTATTTGTAGACTAAAATTGTAAAAAGGGTACTAAAGGAGTACAGAAGTGATTTTACACCGTAGGTGAGGATGGGCTAATGAGTGTTTGTAACCCTTTTAGGAAAAATACCATACTGATGCCAACTGTAGAGTTGCTATTCTGTGAGAGTCTCTTCAGCGTTGTTTATTTTCCTTTACAGTTAGCTGTCTGTTCATCTAAAACCAGATTCTTCCTTAAAATAGGTTCATGGTATGAGGCAATTTTTCAAAGAGTAGTTTTGTTGGTATATGTGAGCCAGAATACTTTCCTTATAGTTGTTTTTTAGAATAAGTTCGTAGTATGTTATATGAAGGAGGTTAGCGTAGGAATGGGTTTCCTAAGTATCTTGCATTCATAGTGAAAGCATTAGTATTGCCACATGTTTCAGACACGTTAACATTAATAGTGGGGTAGTCTTTTTCACTAGTATCCCATTTTACGTTTCTGCACCGTAACACCTCTATTTTATGTATTTGCTGCACAGCACTGTCGTTTCCTTCTCATTTGACAATACTGTGTGCTCAGGGCAGGTGACCAGCCTTACCTGTGATCTGTAGATTGAGTATGACTGTGTCTGACATGGGGTCACAGAGCAGGAGTGAAGGAGCTCTGTTGAAATGCATGTCCCTTGCCATTGCTGTGCTTGGGAAGCTGCTGCTCCTCTCTAATTTGACAGGATGGGCTCTCAAGGGCTGTAATGAATGCTGTGCCCCTCACGCTGTTCGTGCTACACAACCTGTGTGGTATTTTCATTCTGCACTGGAATTTCACAGATTTGTCAAGGGAAAAAATAGTTGTCTAATGTTGAATAAAATGTTAAGTGAATGTTTGTTGAATGTAGTCCAAACTTATGAAAATGCTAATTAAAATACAATACTCAGCAGGAAAGTAATTTATCATGTAAAGAGTATGTCCCAAGTTACACCTGATGACAAAGACTTCTGTGATACACTGTAATGTTCTGCTGCAGCTACTAACATGGATCTGTTGCTGAACTGAAGAATAATGTATTTTATACGCAGTACCCTAAGTTGCACCACAGTATCGATGCTGGAACTGAGACTGTGTGACTGTTTGTTGAAGGGATGGAATGCACCCTCGCTGAGTTCGTGGGTGATGCCAGATAAGGGAGCAGTTAATATGTTGGAGGGCAGGGCTGCTACCTGGCAGGTGCTCAGTAAGCTGAAAGAATGGGCTGAAGGGAACTGCATGAACTTCAACAAGGACACATGAAAAGTCCGAGCCCATGCATCACTACAAGCTGTGGACACACTAGCCAGGAGCAACACTGCACAAAAGAACCTGAGGGTCCTGGTGAACATTACATTGAACATGGACCAGCCATGTGCCTCTGCAGCAATGTAGGCTGATCCTGTATCCAGCTGTGTTAACCTGATATGAGAGAGACTGACAAACTGGAGAGACTCCAGCAAAATGCTACTAAGATGGTGGGGGAACTGGAGTACATGGCACATGAGGAGAGGCTCAGAAATATGTTTGTGTAGTCTGGGGAAACCTGAAGGGGACTCTTATTGCAGCCTTTCACTACATAAGGGGGTCTAAGAAATGGATATGAGTTCTTCTGGTGCACAGTGAAAGCACATGAGGCAATGCATGTGAGCTACATTAAGGGAAATCTTCATGACAAGGAAGAAATGCCCACAGCAAGGGGGTGACATATTCCCTGCCTTCCCCTCACAACCACTAGTGCCTGGAGAGGTCATGGAACCTTGGTCCTTGCAGAACTTCATTGGTTGAGGCCCAGAGGAACCTCCTGTAAAGGTGTTCCTGCTCTGAAGTCTCTCAGACCACCAGAGGTCGTTCCCAACCTAGATCACTCAATGCTAATGCCTATGTTAAATTTCCTAGCCAATTATTTTCAGCACCTAGTAGTGGAATTTCAGCTGAAGTCCAAACATAGTAGAACTTTGAATTTTGAGTTGTACTAGTTTGAGAAAGGCATAAAATTTTGCAATTTAATCAGTACAAAATGCCGGTGGTGCTTTATCTTCTTTGAGGTACAGCTTTTTGTCTTTTTGGTGTGGTAGTCATCTTGGCAAAACACCTTCATCAGGTGTTTCAGCTGCCTCTAAAACATCTGGCCATTCTGTTTGCGCTAAATATTTGAATGATTTAGATTTTTAGAGCCATGAGGTGGTCCTCCTTGCTCAAGAAAATGCAAATGTTTCGTTGAATGTGCAATTCTAAAATTACTTCATCTTTCATTATTTCTCATTTTACTTCCATTACCTGAAATTATGAAAAGCTTTATGTCCTCAGGTGGGTGTTTTGTATTCTCAGATTACATTTTGGACTAAATATTATGTAGTTTTATACGCAAACTCACTTAGAACTTTAAACTTTTAAATAGGAGATCATGTACATAATCAAGATGAAATACAATTAATAATAATTTGTATCTAAATCAAACTTAAATTTTATTTAACTATATAAGTATGATGACCTACCACTATATCAAAATCAATTACTTTAATGTTTAAAGACTGTAAAATTTAAGAGGGTCATACTACTGAACCTTTGGGATTTGTGGGCTAACCGACACAAAACCGGTCTTTTCAGGATGAAATGCTAAACTAGCAGTTGCCATCTTGCTGTCATGCAAAATGTTTTCATATTTTCAGTTTAGTTTCTTTCAATCACTAGGTTATTCAAAGCTGAGAGACTTCTTGGGAGTTGGAAAGACAGAAAAACTTGTGTTCATTTATTAATCTGTGAGTAAAAGCAAGGTGTCAATAGTTTTAGTCCCACAGTTTTGAAGAGCGCTAGGCAAAAGAAGAATCTGGCCAGGTCACTTGATAATATTTCATGTGTCTAATAAATTGGTTAATTTAAAATAAAAGATACTTTCTTCAACTTTATTTTCAAAACATGTAGGTCACTTGATATATTTTTATTTAAGTTGATTTCCATCCAAAAGCAGTTTGGAAAAAGAGTAGTAGATTAATCGCCTATTAAATGAAATATCACTCAGTATTTTCTAACACAATAAAAAGGAAAAAAATTAAAATCCTGAATTAATGCATGTTGTATGGTATAAATTTATTATGTAGCCTTGTGGTCAATAAAAAGTAACACAAGGATTAATGTAAAGGCTTTATTTAGTGGAACATCATCGTATTTTAGCATCTAAATGATTGAAAAAAGATACCTTTCTTTAGAAAACAATAGGTAGCAATGCAAATTCCAAACCTAAAATTAGTATTTTATGATGAGATTTCAAGCTGGTTCACTTCGCTGAGGGCAGTATATAATTAAAATCTAATGCTGCTCACTGTTCTACTCTCAGTCATTTCTAGGTGAATTTTTATTTTTAAGTAACTGTCTAGCATCTGTGTAATGAAAAAGTCTTATTTTTTTCAGTGATTTTTATTCTTACTTCACTGCAGAATTTAAGTCTATTGGGGGAAGAAAATCTAGGGAGAAGAGTTTGTCACACTTTTAGTGTCTATTTTGTAGCCTGAAGGTGATTACAATGACTTTAAAGATTGTAGTCTTCTCCCAAAGTTTGGTTTTTTTTTTTTTTTTTTTTAAAATGCCTTGTTGTCGTAAAACCAGATTATTTTTTTTTTTTACTTAGTTTTTGTTAATGTTTTTCTTCCAAAATGTTTTCTGAATGAGAACAATATTGGACAGCTTCTAGAATGCACTGAAAAGAGGGAGTTATTATATTGCTATTATTACTGGGTTTTGTAATGGTGATGAATATACAAAACTCATGGGATCATCAGACTCGTTGATACTTGATTTCCCATTGAAGAGTATTTTTGAGGCTTGTATTTCAGACTACTGAATATGAAAAAAAAGTATGTTGACATAAAATGAGGATTCTTTTTAACTTCATACCTCACAGACATTTAGTTTTATTTTAGAAGAGTTATGTTTTACTCCATTTTTTTGATCCCTTTTATCCTTTTTTTTCCTCTAATATATGCATTTCCTACAGTTATTTCTTTAAAATGTAAATTTTACTACAGATATAGGTATCTTAAGACTTTTACAATACCATCTGTTAATATTATCAATTATGAGTTTTAAATATTAGTTGATATTGTATTGGAGTATCCTTTATTATTTGGCATAATTCCTTCAGTATAGAATGAAGAAGAGTAATAAGTGCTATATAATGTATTTCCATGTTTTGAGATGGGAAGAATTTTGGTTTTGGAACTGTTTTGTATTTTCATGTGGTTGCAGAGAACTGGGTATGAAAACCAAGGCAGTTCCCTTCAGTTCTGTATTCATATACATGCAGTCTTTTGTTGTCAGTGGAAAAAGGCTTAGTGGGCATTAGGGTATGGTTAAGATAGGTCATAGCTTGGTGTAGCT
Source organism: Burhinus bistriatus (assembly GCA_013397275.1). Taxonomy (NCBI): domain Eukaryota; kingdom Metazoa; phylum Chordata; class Aves; order Charadriiformes; family Burhinidae; genus Burhinus; species Burhinus bistriatus. The sequence goes on along the minus strand of VYXH01006801.1, from coordinate 190,806 downwards.
TAGAATTTTAAAGTTTGACTGCGAGGCATGCCATTCCAAAATATTAATATATTTAAAAGAGAAGAGGATCACGAACACTGCAAATGTATTGTATTCAATACAAAGTACTCATAATAAAAATATCAACTCTTCCAATAATTTCTAGAGACCATTAAAAGAATGTCTTCAACAGTTTGTAACTGCCTGTTCCTCCTCCTACAGGCAGTAGCTTGTTTCATGTCCCGTCCCTGTATCACACCTTCCTCTTTCAACATGGTTGACTGAATGTGTTTTCCTTCCTTTGTGGATTCCTTCATTGTCCTCACTAGGTCTATTATGTGTTGGTGTTTTGTTTACTCCTGTAATTCTAACATTAAAATATTTTTTTATTAAAATGTAAACTAAAGCTTAATATTTCTAGCAACAGTTTTGTTGTTCTCATATAAATGTCTCAAATTCTATATGGCTGGTTTTTTAATTAAAAAAAAATCTTAAGGAGAAATTCCAGGTAAACCCAGCCTTTAGTAACAGACTTTCTCTTTTTTTTACCATGGAATTCTATTATGTTACAGATATTTTGGTATTTTGGGAATTCTTCTATAGATGGTAGTTCCCTCAGAACAGGAAATTATGTTTTATACTTGGGAAGTATTAGTGTGGCTTCAGTTAATCTGATTGCGTTTGTAATTTTATCTGTATAAATTCTGTGTAAAACTCTTCAAACTGCACTGTCATTAGCAATATTAAGCCAAAGGCACATTTATTATTTTCTCCAAAGGATATAATGTATAAATTGAAAACTTGTTAAATCAATCTTTTGCATTTTTATTAAATGACATGGTTTTACAGCTTTTTCTTTTACACTGTTTATAAGAAGCAAAATAAATTTTATTTGTTAATATTTTCTAATTCTTTATTTCCACATAGGTGGAGAACGAACTTGCGGTGTACATGAGCTAATCTGCATTAGAAAAGGTAAGCGATGATTTGTGAAAGTGAACTTCTTAGCTTGTGAATAGTACTGGTAAGAAATCTGCTACATTTTCTGGATCTTAGTGTTGCATCTTAGTGTTGCATAATCTTTTGATGCTGACACCATCAATGAAAAAAAGAAAAAAAATAATGAAATGTGAAATTAAAAAATAAAATTTGAATTTTTCTCAGGAAGGAAAATTGTGCTCTTCCAATATTCAGAGTTACATGGAAGTTGTTAATGTTGTTCAGCTGTGATAGGAAACTACAAAAACTTTGATCTTTGCCTCGTCCAGATATTTGTAGGATGATCTGATTTTTAGTAGTAACAAAGTTGTGAGGATATTTTAAACAACTGATGTAATGAACTGGTAATCTCTGCCTGTGTTTTCAGCTGAGACTGTAATGGCTCACACTTCTTCGAAAACAGCTGTATCAGTAGTGAAACCAGTAATTGATAGAGCAGGAAACAGACCGGTGCTCAAGAAAGGACTTTTATAGGTTTAAGGCTGAGTTACAGTGACTGGAGTTGGAGTTTGACGGTACAGCTCAGCTGATATAATGACTAGATGCAGTTCTGTTTTCTGTCCCCTTTGCCAGCCCTGTGCTCCTTTCTGTGCCATTGCTGTTGAATCTCTCTCTGTGTTCTGATCTGAAAGGTAATCTTAACAAAAAA
>VYXH01006801.1:158543-189144 GCA_013397275.1 Burhinus bistriatus | reverse complement strand
AAAAAAAAAAAAAGTTGTTTCTTCAAGGATTAGTTCCTTGCATTGACTCAATGTTAGGTCAAAAGAGTCACAGTGCTTTCAAAAGGATAGGAGTAAGAAAGTGTAGCAGGGGAGGAGAAGGGCTGCAAGACTCTTGACAACTAAATGTTAGATTGGCTCAATAGGATTGTCCAACCACATCATACTTCGTAGGAAGAAACTTTGTTTGGCCTCTGAATAGAGCTTAGTTTCCATTGCATTCACTTAAAGGGGTTTTAGTAAAATCGGGGTTTTTTTTAAACATTTACTTAATATCTCCTAACCTCAGAATTAAGTCTACCAGTTAAGGTGAAAAATAACTTTATGGTCACAAGTCATCTTTTCCAAGTATCTACTAAGAGAATACTTGAGTGTTGTGTGTGGTTTGATGGTATTGTAATTAAAAATAATTTTCTGCTTTTTTTAAACTGTGAATCATAGAATTCTTGCTTTTTTTATTACTTCTTTCTCATTTTGGGAAGTGTTACTTTTTCCTTTTTATGTTTTGGTGCGGGTTTTTTTGTCTTGGTTTGGTTTTTAAAAAAAACTTCTTTATTGCTGTCTCTGTTTTTCTGTTGATGGATAAGTCAGTACCCACAGTGCTCTGTATTCCTTTTGTAATAGGCTCTGTTTTTGTTCCTGAATTATGAAGCTCACTGGAAGTTCAGGAAACCTACTGATAAAGCTTCAAAATCTATTAATCGTGCTAATCCCTATTTATTTCAGGGTATTGTAGTGATTTTAGGAAAACCAAATTTTCTGTGTTATTGGAGGCAGTGCTGTTTGGTTTTTAATGTTATTCCTGGGAAGCTAAATTGGAAAGATATGCTTTTTTTTTTTTTAAGGTTCTGTGTTTGAACATTAGATTTTAAGATGTGTTTCTTATTGATACGATATTATAAACACTTTTTTAATAACAGTTGCATGGAACCTGTGTTTTAGCATTGGTGGTTGTAAATTAGCCTAGATATAAGTGTGGCTGAAAGAGAGCTATCCTCTTAGTGCCATTTATACCTGCAATATATTGGGTTCCTTTTTTCTTCATACGAGTTTCTGTGTGTATTCTAACCTTGTGTGCCCCTATAGCCAGCCATGTTAACTGACAAATTTCCCCGTATAGCGTGTGGAGCGGGTGCATTCTTTTCTGTCCTCTCTCCTTACTTGAGGTGCGCATATAAAGCAGAAGGTGCTTACCATACTACAAATCTTCCAGTTGTGTAGTGTTTTGGTTACTTTAAGACTTTACATCATCTCATATGCATTCAAGATGTTTTTGCTGTCTGACTAATGGCCAGGCTCTTTATGATTATTTTGTTTGCCAGTTGTCCAGGCCTACTTGTTTGCCAGGATCAGATGCATGCTCAAGATCCATATTCACCTCTTCAGAATAGGAAGGCCTTTCCAAGCTGAGAATTTCTGGCTGCCAGCAGTTGGAGATGGTGTGATCAGACCTTCCAGCTCTGTCCTTAATGCCACTGGGTACTCATTTCAAGCTTATATAGGATCAATTTGAAAAGTTTTGTGGCATAGAGGTCTTCCCCTTCACTATCTCTTGTCTGTGGCGTGAAAGCCAAGGCTTTTTTTGGTCTATGAGCTCACTGTGGAAGTTTGATGGACAAATTAACTATTCACATCGACACATGGATAATTCCCTGTAGTCTTGTCTGGTGCTAGGTAAGTTTGCACTGTTTCCCTCTCCTTTTTCACTGGTGTCTGTGTGACTATTGTATCAGGAGAGTACAACCTGGCACTTCTAGCATTCATTCACTCATTTTTGTTGAATGTGGTCTATGAGGCTTTGAGAGTTGATGCAGTGTTTGACAAAATGGCTCTGCATTTACTATTTGCCTGAAACCTTCTGATGCTTTCTGTCAGGTGACGATAGGTAACTGTGACTGCCAGGTGAGCGTAGCTACAGTGCCTGTGTGGAACCTCTGAAAGAAACATTAGTAATAAATAGCCAGTGTAAGTAACTAGAGTTCTTAGAGATGTCCAGTGTAGCTTGTCTGTCCATATTTCTCATAGTCCTTCCAAGTACATTGTTGTTGAGAAGCAACTACTATGATATTAGTAAGGATATTAGGAAAAATTTCTTCACCGAAAGGGTTATCAAACATTGGAACAGCCTGCCCAGGGAAGTGGTGGAATTGCCATCCCTGGAGGTATTTAAAAGACAGGTAGACGTGGTGCTGAGGGACATGGTTTAGTGGTGATTTTGGCAGTGTTAGGTTAATGGTTGGACTTGATGATCTTAAAGGTCCCTTCCAACCTAGGTGATTCTGTGACTGTATCATATACAGCGATGTTCCATCTTATTTGTCCTGTACTGAATAGGGAACAGGAAAAAGCAAGCAAGCATGTGTCTTCTATGAATAATGTGAAGGAAAACTTTCCAGTTTCAAGTGATGGAGTATAATTAGAATTTATATGGGGACTATACAACTTGAAGAACACCTGTTTCTGGTGATTAATTTTTCTTTCTGGCTAGCAAAGTAACACATTCTTAATTTGTCTTTTTCTTGCCTACTCATTCATTTTTTGCTGGGAAAATAGGAACCTTGGGGTATCAGATGATAAAATGTGGAAAGGGACCAGAAAGGTCTGCAAGGCTATGTGTGACCACACCATTTAGCTCAAATTATTTAATGAAAACTTCTTATCTATATATGAAGGCATAACTGTAAAAACAAACCCCAAAGCTTAAAAAGGAAATGACTGCTATAAGAACATTCACCTGTTACAATGCAAATGATTTGAATAATTTCACTTTTCATTTTTTTTGAAGTTTTGCATTTCTCAAAATAGCCAAAACCATGGTGGGATTTTTTACATTCGTTATCTTCAATTTTTTAGGTACTCTAGGCTGCAGTACTGGGACCGCAAACAGTTGAGTTTTCATTTAGAATGGCTGCATTTTTGTTTAAAAGCATCATTAAAACGTCTTTGTTAACAATGCTTCCACAGAAATAAATAAAACTAATTTGGTTTGTAGGGTTTTTTTTAGCTTTCTAAGACTGAAAGATTTGCAAGTGCTACTTATAATGCCAATAGAATACCTGAGAATATCTGAATTCTAGTGTAAATATGATACCAATACGGTATGGATACAGAGCTCAGATTTGCTAACCAAAGAGGTAGCAATTGTCTAGCAGAGGGCCTGCTCCCATGTCACGTAATGTTGTTACAGCCTCATGGTTGCCCAAGATAGGTCAACTTGTAGTCTGCACAAGAGGGTTTACAGTACTTTTATACTGTTTTGCTTGTTCAGTTTCCTTTTAGCAGATTCATACATTTTTGAGAAGAATCAACAAAGAGCTGATCAGGATTAAGAAGACTTGATAGTGCTTTTCTGGAAAGCCTTAAAAACTAATTTGTATGTATTTTTAAATAGAGACCTTGTGAAAATGTAAATACAGAGAGGGGTGTGTGTCCTGAAAATGTGCACATATTGTGGCAGTTATATAACATCTAATAGCTGCAAAATACAGAACAAGTAACTTTTCAGCTGTAGAAAAGAATTTGAAGAACTATGATCAGTTATTACTGAAGTTTGGTAATATAGCAGTGAAAGTTGTGAATCCTGTGTTTAACAGCTAAGTGGTCAAACTGTTTGTGTGGTTTTGTATTTACTCATTGAATGCTGGAAACTGGAAAAAGAAAAAAGATATTTTTGCTCTTATTATGAATGAACTTCTTGTTTACTTCTATTATTTAACGCAAGTTTATTTTAATACACACGTATTCAAATTCTTACCTCTTGTCTTACAATACAAATTGAAGACTTGGCTAAGAAAAGAAGAGTCCTGCTTGGTTTAGTTAGTACAGACTGTGTCATTTCATTCAGTCACTTAGGGTTCTTGAGAGCAGAAGAATGTGGCAGGGTTTTTCTTAAATTACTCAGTTAAAGGTTTGCCTTTTTGCTGGCTGTTTTCCTATCACAGATGTTTTTGAGACAGTCATGAGAGTTACATTAAGTTGTTCCTTTGGTTATTTGCTATGGCCATGAAAGAATTTGGGGAACTTAAGATCAGACTTCAGAAAAATGTATCTTTTTTGGCTGTGTAGTGCACTGTAGCTAGGCTGCTAGTCTAAGTTGGAATTGACTGTTGTTAGATGTACTAATATTTTAATTAAGGTTTTTTTCAGTTTCTATTTGTACAGACGAGACAGACTTGTGGTAAGTGTTTACAACATTGAGCTGTAACTGAAGAAAAACCCTGTTTAATATATTCTGATATGTATAATACTGTGTGACATAAAGTGACATAGAAGCAGAAAATGCATGACCATATTATTTTTAGGTCTCTTTCACCTTTCATTGTTCCTTTGTGTATTTTTGAAGTAACGCAAAGTGATACTTCTGACTCAACAGTGTATTTTGTATTTAATTCATGGAAAGTAGATTGAGTATCTGAGTAAGGTCTGAGTTGAGCTGATTTTTAAGAATTATTTTCAAGGCCTTTTTTCTTATGCAAGATGTTCTCTCTATTGTTGTGGCAGTCTCACAAACAAAGGAAATCATTCAGCAAACTGCCTTTGTGACTAATAATGGAACAGAAGTGATCTTTAATATGCAAAAGAAAGAAGTTGCAAAAAGGCAATGTCTTTGGTTGACAATGAATAATGTCATTTTTAATAATAATTTTGAAAAGATAAGAATGTATGAATTTTTGTTTTGTCAGAAGTGTATTTTAACTAGAACTATGTCCTCTTTAATGTTCTGGTCAACAATCCTTATCTGTTTGCATGTATCTGAATGTTAAGTTGCCAACTGCATTTAATTCAAATAAAGAAAAATAGTATTTACTCATGAGTTTTATTGAAAGTCAACTGTCTGATATTCAAGTTATATTACAGTTTTTATGATAGTCAACACTAAGTAAGTGCCTCTGAAAAAGAAGCAAAATAATTTTTCCTCTTTCTCTCTGCTGTCATCCAGTTGGTAGAACTTCTTATTCTTCATCAACAGAAAGGTGATACCACAGATGGTAACAAATTTCTGTAAATTAGGTACCCTCACATTAATGTAAAACATAAATATATGTTGTTTCTACTCATTTAAGGGTTCAGATGTGGACACTATAAAGTAAAATGCATATTCTCTTTTTACAGAGATAGGAATAAAACTGCTTAATTAAAAAGTACACAATTAAAGCTACTTTTATAATATATGCAGAAAATAGTAATTAATCTGTTCATAATTGTACACTAGTTAATTTAAAATAGACAAGTTAATTTAAAATAGACAAATATGTATTTTTTCTTTTCCAAGCTGGAAGAAATTTTATGTCCTTTATACTAGGAATACTAAACTTAATAGATCGGGGAGATATAAAAGTATGGCTACATATTAAAAAAAGAAAGTAATAATGTTACAATTAACAACATTGGAATAAATATTAAATTTTTCACTCTGTTGGACAGCTAATCTTTATTTATACATTTTGGACTAGAGAAAATTTAACACGACGTAGATATTTTTCTTTGAGATTAGTGGTGCCCATACAGGAAGCAAAGTTATGATTCTGTGTGTTCTCTTGTGTTTGGAGTCTTCTGGAAAGCAGCATCTACTGGGGTCACTTAACTCCAACTATCACACTACCTTTTCTTTCTTAGCAAGGTTTGAGTGTAAGAACTTCGCTATATCTAAACTGTGACATTTCTGAACTTGAAATGTTCATTTAATCATTTTTACTGCACAATACTTTGCTATGTATCCTAGTTAACAACTGTGCTGTTCAGAAACCTGGATCCTGCATTGTCTCACGCTTTATTATTAATTGTAGTGGCTGATAGTAAAAATGTGGTTTTAAAAGGTCTTTATTACAAAGTTTTGGTTCCTCCCACCCCCNCCCCCCCCCCCCCCCCAAGTAGTGGAATGCTACTTTGTAGTAGCTATGAACTTTTAAACCGTAAGTCTCTAGACCCCTGCAAGTCTTTAATACTTTTGCACTGGGAGTATTATTTGAGAGTGCCATTAAAAATCTATAATCACTGCTGTTCTCTTACCCACTGTGTGCAGAATACAGTTGTGTAATATGCTATGTAATTGCAACATATTATTGGGATGGAGGACAGGAGGTAATCAAGATGATCTATGTCTATTCCAAGTAGCAATGCGATGTTTCCTTTGCTGTTTCTTTTCAGGGATTTCTGTTGTGAGATAATACTTAATAGGAGATGAATTCCATATTAGACAGGAAAGACGTTGAGGGACTGGAAAATCAGCAGGGGTGGCAGGCTGACAACTTCCTCAGCCCATAAGGATTTAGGAATTAAAAGATTTCTGTCAAAAGTTTGAATCTCCATCTCAGAGTATGGCTTCTGTTATTCCTAAATTCTTTCTTAGATCAATGGTATTTTGGAGGCCAGGGTCCTCTTTTTCCTGTAATTAAATTTATCTCCAAAAGACAGTTTCAGCATCGTCTTTTGCAGGACTCCTTTCTCTTTCTTTTAAATGACAAACTACAGAGGCAGTACTAGAGTTGATACAAATATTTTTGTGTGGTTATGTATGTCATTAGTTGACTTGCTGAAGCAAGACCTTTTTAACACAAACTGTAATTTATGAAGTATATTGAACTCTATTTGATGTAAATATTTAGTCAAGTAATTTAATTGCTCATAATAAAATTAAATAAACTGAATTTTTAAAATTAAAATACATTCTAGACTTTCTTCCTGTGTGAAGAAAGTCCTGGAACCTAGATATTAAAACATATTTTTTCTTATTAGTCCTGGTAATTGGATATTAAGAAAACAAGGGGGAGAAAAGTCCTGATTTATCTCTGTAGCAGTTCAGGTTATCTTTAAGCCAGTGTGAAGTGACATTAAACCAAATGATGAAAAATGTTGTTATTATTCCTGATAACTTTTCACTGGAATAAAAGTGACAGGGGATTTAGACCAGTGTAGCTATTGAGATACCGTAATTCCAGTAATTTTTTTTCATGTAAACAAGTACATTTATTTTTTTACTTAATGTTAGGTGTATGACATTTTTTATAAATTAACTTTTAAATCACATCACATATCACTTTAGCTAATGTAAGTTTTCTGTTTTCCCCAGTATTACTTTGAAAGGTTTATAAACTGAATTTTTAAAGATCATTGTTATTCCAAGTAGAAAGTTAAATAAGCACTTTCATCCTGATTTCATTCTGTCAGTCTTTCAAAACTTCTGAATGATTCACATTACTAAAAATTGTTAATAATTTTCTTGTTTAGGAAATGCTCTTTTCAGTTCTGCCTTGAAATTCAAATTGTCATTTCATGTTTATGTTCATTTAAAATTGCATGTCACTCGGGAATATAGTGGATATAGATATTTAAAGTGTTGAAATACAGGTGGCTCATGTACTTGCTTGTAATTTGTAAACTTGCTGTACAACAACGTGCAAGATTCAGGAGAAACAAACACATAGGAAGGAACATCGTTCGACTAGCAGTATAATGTGTATTTAACATAATAAGCTGACAAATGTAGCCATTAGTAGTGGGCTAAGTTAAGCAGCTTGGGCTGCAGAAGAAAGGCAAAATACAAGTTTGAATTGAAGGGGCAATATCTTTATACAGAAAAGTTTCAGTTTTAATCTTACCTAAATGTAGCTAAAAAATTAAAGACATTAATAGATGAGTTTTAATTGCATGTTTTAAGTTGAGCTAAAATACTTTTCCTGATGCATGTTTTGGCAAAACATAAAAGAAATATGTAAATTGAGAAAGGCATTACATAGTTCCAGTGTTTTATATGAGAGAAAGAAGAAGGATAAATACAAAATAAAACAGGAAGCATAGGAAATACATTTGGAGCTTTGTCCTTTGACACGTTTAATAAAAAGTTTAGAGGGAATTCTGAGTTCATTGTCACTAATTTTTAGCAGAAAGATCAGCTAGTCCATTTTTCTGGTAAAGTTCCTTCTATTTTTTATATGGGAAAGTATTCTAATAGTAATGTCAGCTGCCACATAGAGTTTATCTTGTTTATAAAACAGTGCAGGTAGTCAAGAAACTAATTTTCTAAGTCTTGTAACACAACACTGGATAAAATATTGCCCCCTGTAGGTGTAGCATTTTGTCTAGGCAAACTAGGTTCTGTTCACTTGTGATTACTTCTTCAGCTACTCCAGCAAATGAGAAGATAGTAATTCTGCTAAATTGTTGTGAAACTTTGTGTATTGAGTGTACTTTGACAAAGAAAAGGTGTTTAGAAAGAGCACAAAATTTTAGGTAGCCTTTAAGTTCAGTTACTTTCTTTTAGAGACCAGACCATCCTATGTAATTCGTTATAAAAGAAAAAAAAAATATTTACATGTAAACTGACACATGCGAAAGTACAGTTCTTATTCCTGTTGAGTGATCAGTCAGACCAAAGTATTTTGCTTCTGAGCTGGCTCTGTGGTATAGAGGGTTTTGTTTGTTTGTATCCATTATGACATGAGTTGTCTGTGAGAAATAAATACATGCTGTTTGGAGATAAATAATTCAGGCATGGAGAAAAGGCAATCAAGGCACGTATCTTATTTTGTGGTTCAGTAACCTGTTCAGCTTTCTGAAAATATGTTAATTTCTCATGCAAGTTGGAAATTGGTATGAAGTGACAAGTGCAGTGAATAGCATTTGAATGAAAATGTTTTTGAGCTGGACAGTACAGGTTATTTTCATATAATGTCAAGATGTAGTGGTGTAAAAACTAATAATAATGAATAATTCTTCTTCAGGACTAAATACAAAACAATGTTTGTTTAAAAGAAATTAAAAGGCTAAAACGTCTTAGATCAAGTTGTAAAAAAAAAAAAAAAAAAAAAAAAAAAAAAAAAAAAAAAAAAAAAAAAAAAAAACCCACAAAAAAAAAAAACCCCACAACCCAAACCCAAATAAATCGTTATAAATTGAAACAAGCTTACATTTTTAATTTCAAATGTTTTTGTGCTAGGATCTTAAAGCTAATTGAGGTTCTTTGGATCATACCTCTAGTTACTTAATTTGAGCACAGAAGAGATAGTATTGCATTTGTAAATGAATAATTAAAACATCACTAAGATAATTCTGTGGCTTTGTACATTACTAGCTAAGTGAACAGTGTGATGTGGAGTGTGAGAGCTCCGAAAATAATTGACTGGATATTAAATAGAATTGAGAGGCATTGATACATATTAAAAAAACAAACTGCTTTTACATTTAGTATTAAAAACATTAAATGCTTTTATTATGTCTGAGGATTTTTGTTGTTTTGGTGATATTTATTTAAAGATGCCATTATTTTCTGAAGAGTTTGAAACATCTTTTGGAAAAGAAAAATTAATTACAGGGAAGTTATTATTTGAGAAAGAGAAGCTAATTTGATGCTTAAGATGAAGAGATGGTAAGTTTCTGTATTCTAATAATTCTAATTCTAGTGATGATAATAATAAAAGTGAATTAGTGATGTTAGTGTAGTACCTCTGTACTGACTATAGCTTTCTATGTCATTTCCATAGCCAACAATTAATTTAGTCTTAATAACTTTGTAGCAAGACATTTGTTCTTTTAGTATTCCTGAAACTGTGTTATATTATTATGAATTTCAAACATTCAGTTTTGTTTTTCTTAAGAACTGAGGATAATTATGAAATTTATAAAAGTAGGACATTTGAATTTGAAATATGAGTATTGAGAAAGTATTGCCTTTCTACTGGTTTATGATTGTAGAAGTAACCACAGGGAACCTCTTGAGAGTTTTTTAAAATGCTTTTCATGGTACAATTAATGCCCAAACCAATCAGAATTTATGACAATGTATTTGAATCAAAATAATTCTGATGCTGAATGTGGCACAGATATATTTTATATGCAAAAATGTACACTTCCTTTTTCTGTCTATGAAGATGATGTATAATGTTATTCATAGATGGGAATCTGTACACATTTACATGTGGAAAATTGAAGTACAATTTTACTTGAGTTTTTTTCTGACTTTATAATGAAGATACATTAAAGGATTTGAACTTGATAATATACTTAATCTGTGAACAAGCATTCTAAGGCTCTTTACATGGATGCAAATTGATGTGGAAATAAAATTTTCAAGTCCTATGTTCACACTGAATTACATAAATAATTAATTAGTCTTGCTGAAGCTGAAGTTTCATTCTTTTTGTAAGGTATCAGCCAATGGTGTTTGGTTTTTTTTTTCCACTCCAGAAAGATGTCATCAGATACTGTGTTTCCATAGAGAACTATACAGTTTGCATACAGTGCCTTTTTAACTAATTAGTATCCAGGAAGTACTTGAGAAAAAAAACAAAAGCCTTGTGTTTACGAGTTACTTTTAGGTTGTGGTTAACTTCAAAGCAGCTTTGATTGCTGAACAGTGTAAGTATAAGGGAAAAAAAAATAAATTAAACCTACAGTTTTAAAAGATCAAATGTGAAATACTTGAAAGTGCGCTTTTCTCTGAAGATGTTTTACAGTTAATCTATCCTATTAAAAGAACACCCAGCGACAGGACAAGAGGCAATGGGCACAAACTAGAACTCAGGAAATTCCATCTGAACATAAGGAAAAACTTCTTTACTTGAGGGTGACAGAGCATTGCTACAGGCTGCCCAGGGAGGTTGTGGAGTCCCCTCCTCTGGAGACACTCAAAACCCACCTGGATGCATTCCTGTCCAACTTGCTCTAGGTGAACCTGCTTTGGCAGGGGGGTTGGACTAGATAATCTCTGAAGGTCCATTCCAACCCCTGCCATTCTCTGAAACATTCACTGTCCTTTATTGTGAATCATAGAATAATTGGCATTCAGTTCAGTCTCCTGCTCAAAGCAGTGTTGACACTGAATTCAGGCAGGGCTGCTTAGGACAGCCTGTTCCAATAATAAATCAATTATCCTTGTAGATAAATTTCTGTGGCTCCATTTTCTTTATCTGTCTAGTCTTCGTAATCTGTCTTCTTTTTCTGTCTTCTCTTCACTGTCCAACTTGCGCTGTATATTCCATCCCGATGTTGCACCTTCTTCATAACTCATACTTCCAGTTTCCCCACCAACACCATTAACATGTGTCTAATTGCCATCTTCCACCTCACTCACTTCTGTTGGTCCCTGTGTCCTGGTGAATTGGCAGTTTCTTCTTCCTGCCTTTTCTGCCACAGCCTTTATGTTTGATAGGTGTTAGAACTGAAAGTCATTGAAGAATGAAGATTTTCTGCTCTTGGCCCAGTCTGTAGTCTCATTTGGGTCAGGATCAGTAATTCAAAGAAAATTGGATGTTGTTCCGGTAGCCCCAGATTTTCTCAGTCTTAGGAGGGGAGGAAGCATGCCTACTGCCAGCAGAAACTTGGGAGATTTCTCAAACTTTGAGGTAAGAGACGGAGATACACAAACTGAGGCTTTTGTCAAATCTCAGAACTTTCACATATTTGGGAAGATGCCATGAAAATGGTAAATGGACACCTGACAAGTGATAAATGAACACCTGACACATGCCGAATTTTCCTTGCTCTAAATCAGGAACACTGAGGCTTTAAAAAAAAAAAAAAAAAAAAGGTTGATGCTGTACAACTGAAAGAAGTNAAAAAAAAAAAAAAATTAGTCACCACTATAGTGGTAATTTTTTTTCTTCAGCTCATTCTTGGTCATGGCTTAACTTTTTTTTTTTGAGCTAAAAATGTGCAAAAAACCCTTCCAGTATAAGGCAGAGTTGCTGTAAACTTCAGCTATAACAAGTTATTTTAATTAAATTATGAGCAACTCTAAAGAGACTTCTGAAGGGAATGTCAGGTAATCTTAGTAGGATGTGCAGCCAAGGTCTTTCATGAACAAAGTGATTTATTTTTCTATTTGTTCATAATAATGAAAATACTAAAAAAAAAAAAAGTTTTAGTACCCTTTCTTCTCTGGTCTGGAATAGAATTCCACTTTTCTCACCTTGTTGCTTGGCTTGATTCAGCAGGACCTCTCATCCTGAAGGACTGATGAGGAATTTAGTAACTATATGCTTCTTTGTATTTATGTTGTACTGCCTGAAATTGAAAATAACACATATGTGCTCCTCCCTGTTGCACTGTTTTCTTTTATTTGGGCTCTATTAAGCAGTTGTACTGTGTTCTTGTATTTCTTGTTCTGTCTTCGACTTTAGTGGGTTGGAAGGTTACCAGTTATTTCTAGCTTTGCCTTCAGTTCTTCAAAAGACAGTGTTCCCGACTTAACTCAGTTGAGAGTTGCTCCTGTTATTCCTAACTTTTCTGATATGATCTAATAAAACAAGAGAAAAATTCACTCAAGTTTGATATTGACTAAATAGACATTCTAGTCTAATCGGGTTTCTGTTTAATTCTCTTGGGTTTTCTTTGGTTGTAATTCTGGTATTTCTTTAGTAATTCTGTCAGGATGGGTGGTTCAAAGCTATTTGCAGGTTCCTTGCGAAAATTTGCAGGGTTCTAGGCACAATGTCACATGATCTGTTCTGGTCAGAGGTAGAAAGTGGAACAAAAATAATTTTCACAATTTCAGTTAGGTCTGGATGTCCAACTCAAAATAGAAGTGCAAATCTGACCAGTTCCTTTTAGAATGTGGAAGGTGCATTTCTTTTGATATTTTCTGGTTTTTAAAACACAGCTGTATAATTATTTAATAACAACACCACAAATACAAATGTTCCCTATCATCCCAAAAATAATGCCCCCAAAACAAACTGAGGGGGTGTGCAACTCTGTGTGTTTCTCAGTCAGCACTTTTACATAAATGTATGAGCCCAGATTTACAGAGGGCATGTGTAGACTAAGAGAATAATTTAATTTGGAAGGCTTCTTGGCACTCATTGGAGAGCAAAGGCTGTGGCTCCAGCTGGATCTGCACCATCTACCCCAGCGGTGGCTCATGCCTCCACCCAGACAGAGGTTCTGAAGGGAGAGGCTGCACTGCAGGCCTCAGACTGCAGGAGGTGCCTCGACCTTTCTCTTGGGGCAGGGATAGGCAGCATGCTTGCCTGTGAAAGGTGTGCCCAGGTGGAGGATCTGCAGGTGGCTGAGCTGCAGGAGGCAGTGAGGAAGCTGTGTAGCATCAGGGAGGCTGAGAAGGAGTTAGATAGCTGATTCCAAGCACAGTCTGCAGTGGACCCACATGTCACGGCCCAACAACTGAAAACACTGCAGTCTGCAGTGGACCCACAGCCAAACAACCAAAAACTCCCCCACTGGCACACACAGAAGGGAGGGGGGCCAGTAATGCAGAAGAATGAAAGCTTGCAATGGCAAGGACCAGCAGGAGGAAGAGACTTCCCCCAAAGCCTGAGATGCCCTTGCAGAACCGCTTCACTGCTCTGCAGACTGAAGCGGAAAGACTAGTCACATCAGGAGAGATGCTGGAACTGAGTAAGGCAACTCAATCTCCCTGTATAACAACCAGTTCAACTAAGAAAAAGTGTCTGGTGATAGTAGTAGGTAACTCTCTTCAGAAAGGTACAGAGGCACCCATTTGCCGACATGACACACTCTCTGGAGAGGTATGCTGCTTACCAAGGGCTCATAATCAGGGATGTCAACAAGAGGCTACCAAGCCTTGTATAGTCCACTGACTGTTATCTGCTGCTGTTATGTCATGTGGGCACCAGTGATACTGCCAGGAGCAGTCTGAGGAGTGTTGAGAAGGACTACAGAGCTCTGGGAGTGGCGGTAAAGGACTCTGGAGCACAGGCAGTTTTTTCATCAGTCCTCCTGGTCAAAGGGAAGAGGTTTGAAAGGGCCAGTTGAATCTGTCAAGTCAACATATAGTTACAGGACTGGTGCCACAGCCAGGGGTTCTGCTGCTTAGACCATGGGACTCGCTTTGAGAAACAAGGTCTACTGGGGCTGATGGGGTCCATCTGTCAGAGAAAGGGAAGAGCATCTTCGGTCAGAGGCTTGCCAAGCTCGTGAAGGGGGCTTAAAACTCAAGTTGCTGGGTGGAGTGGAACCTCAATCCATCCCACTTCTACCAGTTTGATGCCAGTGCCAGCAACAGATGCCCAGAGCCTGGAGAAGAATCACAGGTCAGCAGGAAGGCACCTGGAGTGCAGCACAAAGGAATTCCAGCCACTCCAGCCAGTAAGTCAGTTTCTTCAGGGACCCAAGTTAAATGCCTCTATGCAATAGCACATAGCGTGGGGAATAAACAAGAGGAGTTAGAGATGTGTGTGTGCCTGCAGGGCTGTGATCTTATTGGCATCATGGAGATGTGGTGGGATGGCTCCTATGACTGCGTTGTTGGAGTAGAAGGATATAGGCCCTTCAGGAAGGACAGGCAGGGGAGACAATGAGGGGGTGTCGCCCTCTATGTTAATGACCAGCTGGAGTGCATGGAGCTCCGCCTGGAGATGGATGAGGAGCTGACCAAGAGCTTATGTGTCAGGATTAAAGGAAGGGCAGGGACAGGTGACATTACAGTGGGGGTCTGTTACAGGCCATCTGCCCAGGAAAACTGAGCGGATGAGGGTCTCTATAGACAGATCAGAGCAGTCTCACGATCACAAGCCCTGGTCCTCATGGGTGACTTCAACCACCCTATCTGTTGGAGCAATGATATGGCAGGGCATAAGCAATCCAGGAGGTTCCTGGAATGTGTTGGTGATAACTTCTTTTCCAAGTGATAAGGAGCCAATGAGGAGAGGTGCTATGCTGGACCTTGTTCTTATGAACAGGGAGGGGCTGGTGGGGAATGTGAAGCTTAAGGGCAACCTTGGCTGCAGTAACCATGAAATGGTGGAGTTCAAGATCCTTAGGACAGCGAGGGTGGTGCAGGACTGCTCCCTGGACTTCAGGAGGGCAAACTTTGGCCTTTTCAGGGATCTGCTTAGCAGAGTACCATGGGATAAAGCCCTGGAGGGAAGAGGGTCCCCAAGAAAGCTGTTTAACATTAAAGGATCACGTTCTCCAAGCTCAGGAGTGATACATCCCAACAAAGAGGAATTCAGGCAAAAATGTCAGGAGCATGGATGAGCAAGGAGCTCCTGGACAAACTCAAACAGAAAAAGGAAACCTGCAGAGGGTGGAAGCAAGGACGGGTAGCCTGGGAGGAATACAGAGAAATTGTCCGAGCAGCAGCCAGGGATCAGGTTAGGAAACCTGAGGCCCAGATTGAGTTATATCTGGTCAGGGACATCAAGGGCAACAAGAAAAGCTTCTACAGGTATGTCAGTGATAAAAGGAAGACTAGGGAAAACGTGGGCCCTCTCCAGAAGGAAACGTGAGACCTGGTTACATGAGATATGGAGAAGACTGAGGTACTCAATGACTTCTGTGCCTCAGTCTTCACCAGCAAATGCTCTAGCCACACCGCCGAAGCCACAGAAGGCAAAGGCAGGGACTGGGAGAATGAGGTACCACCCACTGCAGAAGACCAGGTTCAAGACCAGCTGAGGGACTTGAAGGTGAACAAATCCATGGGACCTGATGAGATACACTGGCGGGTCCTGAGGGAGCTGGCGGATGAAGTTGCTAAGCCACTGTCCATCATGTTTGAGAAGTGCTGGCAGCCTGGTGAAGTTCCCACCGACTGGAAAAAGGGAAACATAACCCCTGTTTTCAAAAAGGGACGAAACAAAGACCTGAGGAACTCTAGGCCAGTCGGTCTGACCTCTGTGCCAGGCAAGATGATGAAGCAGATCCTCCTGGAAACTTTGCTAAGGCACATGGAAAATAAAGAGGTGATCTAAAGGCAAATCATGCCTGACAAATTTGGTGGCCTTCTACGATGGGGTTACAGTGTTGGTGGATAAAGGAAGAGCAATTGACATCATCTGCCTGGACTTGTGCAAAGCATTTGACACTGTCCCACACAGCACCCTGGTCTCTAAATTGGACAGACATGGATCTGTTGGATGGACTACTTGGTGGTTAAGGAATTGGCTGGATGGCCACACTCAAAGAGTTGTGGTCAATGGCTCAATGTCCAAGTGCAGACCAGTGACAAGTGGCATTCTTCAGGGGTCAGAGTATTGAGGCCGACGCTGTTTAACATCTTTGTTGGTGATGTGGACAGTGGGATTTAGCGCACCCTTAGGAAGTTTGCTGACGACACCAAGCAGAGGGAAGAGATGCCATCTAGAGGGACCTGGACAGGCTTGAGAGGTGGGCCCATGCAAACCTCATGAAGTTCAACAAGGCCAAGTTCAAGGTCCTGCATTGGGTTGGGGCAATCCCAAGCATACAAGCTGGGCGGAGAATGGATTGAGAGCATCCCTGAGAAGGACTTAGGAGTGTTGGTGGATGAGAAGCTCAACATGAGCCGGCAATATGCACTCACGACCCAGAAGGCCAACCACATCCTTGTTGCTGCTTCTGACTCTTGCCTCTTTTTCTTTTGTATTGCATCTCTGAGAATGCAGAGTCTGTTGCCAACTTTTCCCCCATTCCTTTTTATGTACTGAAAGATGTTGCCATGCAGCATTATACTCCTAAAGTGAAGTACCAAGATCTTGGTGAAGGGAAGTAATAAATCGATAAATCTTGATAAATCTTCTATAAATAGAAAAAAATTCAACCCCCAAGAGTGGGATTTATGATACCGAGTAGAGGGACACTTAGATTCTAGAGAAACAGCAGGAAGAAAGGGATATGTGAAATTCTAGCTTTCATGCAGGTGAATGCAGCCATACTCAATCCTGAAAGATGCACCTCTCTGTCTTGAGGCTACAGAAAACACTCTGAATGTTGAGGTGTCTGTTACCTCAAGGTCTTACTCTCCCTCTTTAGAATGCAGGTTTGAGACATAACTGATATAAGAGGCTATAATGTTTATTAATTGATCAACACACTACTGATAAACTACCAGATTAAGTACCAAACATAAGACTATGAATCACTAACAGTTCTATAACTCTTTACACTATTGCTAATACCACACAATTATTGAGTTACAGTTCTATCACTTTGTTCTTATAAATTGCATCTGAATACTATTGAATTACAGTTCTATAATACTTCACTTTAACCTCCCACATCACTTAGTAACAAATTTGCAATTCTGTCACGCTTTAACTTCTCACATCAAGTCTTTCAGATGTAGACCCAGTGGAGAGTCCAGTGGATTGCCCAAGGGGCTTTCTTCTGATATTCTGATAGCCTTGGTTAATGAAGCAGGTCAGCTTTGTTATTATCTGTGGGCATCGCACTCCTTCTATCAAAAGATCTGCCCTCTCTTGTTTTTGAACTGCTTTTATAACTTGATCATTATTTCTTACGTTTCTAGACCCTTTTATATCCCTTTCTCTGCCTAGTCTCCTTTCAAATAAACAAGCTGCCCCTTAATTACTCTCTCCCCATTGGTCCAGTTTGCTATATCCATTCCCTGATTTCCTATTTCTGAAACCATTTCTTACATAATCTTGGTCCTAAACAGTATTACTGATGTTGTTACTTACAGACTGATGGATTTGCAAGATTCTACCCCTGCAAAAGATGCCCAAGACTTCCTTTCTGCTGTCTGCTTTATATCAATTAGATATTCTTTATTTTATACAGTTTCTAAGACATCAGTCTACTTGAGCCTTTTTTCCTCTACCTTGTTTTGATTGTGTGCTTTATTTCTATTCCACTTAGCTCTTTCTTGGTTTATACACAAGTGGTACAGATACCAGGGCAAGGAACATACCTTCATGTGCTTTTTCTCATTCTTTTTTTTTCTCATAAAAGTATACTACTTGTCAGGGAGCAGCAAGGGGCAGCTGGTCCCTAAGGGAAGAGGAGCTAGGAGCTGAGCATAAAAAGGCTGGCAGAGGCAACGACCTTACCAGCAAGGGCTCAGTCCCTTCGTAGAGGCACTGTCTCAGAGTTGGTCTTGAGTCCAGGTTGCTAAACTTCCAGCCCCTTCCAGGAAGGGAGGGATGGTCTTGGCTCCTTTCCAGCGTTCTCAGATGTTCCATCAAAAATCATTAGCCTTGGCATCTGCTGATCGTCTCCCTATTTTCTGCAGAGACCCTGTCTTGTTGTGGGGTCCAGTACTCTGGCAGAACTTGCTCACAATGTCAGTCCTCCCTTAGATTAGGAACAGATACTTTTCTGTTCTTTGGAAAGATGATTGGAAGTGAAGAAACTGCTGAAATTTAACAGTGTTAAACATTAACTCAAATTTAAATGGTGGCTTTTCAGTTATATCTTGCTTATATATTTGGAATTTTAGTAGTGTTTATTAATGATCAATTTTGATAAATATAACTTTTACAGGTTAAACTTGAATAAGACTTTTAAAAATGTGTTTCTTTCTGTTTCTTTTAGTATCTCCTGAAGCAATTGGATTCCTGTCTGCTGTCGGGGTGTTCGTTATTCTGATGTTGCTACTTTTCCTATATATTAATAAGAAGATGTGTTTTGAAAATGTTAGTGGTTTCCCAGATCTTGATTCAGGATACACTACAAGAAAGAATTCCCAAGATAAACTTTGTAAGTATCTGAAAGACAGCGTACTAAATTATAAGAATGCACATTTTTACAAGGATATGTAGAAATACACAAATAATCACTAGACTTAAGTGATGAAAACACACGATGTTGACTTTTCCCATGACTCTGCAGTATGTAGAAAGGAAACAACCTTTGTATTCACGAGCCACAGAAATTCAACAGCTATATAACCAAAGAGTTGACATTTATTTATGGGAAGATATTTCTCCTCCACTATGAGAATACTCTTGAATGTATTTTAAACATTCCATAATTGTGTGTAATTAAATCTTCTCAAGAAAATTTGTGAATGGGATTCTTGGGTTTTCACTCAGCCTATTAAAATACTTCACCGAACTTTTGGAGGTCTTGCGTTTACTCACCTGGAAAAGAATTTTATGGAAGTAAAACATTAGAAACTGAAGACATCTGATCTCTGGCTAACAAATTATTATTATTTTTTTAAATAGAAATAGGTCTTTAAGGATAATGTGAAATGAAAAAAATTAGACCTCGGAAAAGATACTGAGGCTTGATAAAATAATCCCTTTCTACTTTTGGGCTATGGAGATTGAATGGGCTTTCTTAGCTGACTTGAGAGGAAGAGACTGTGGCACCAGAGAACAGAGTGGGAAATTTGAGAGGTTTTGTTCCCTTCTACCTCTTTAAAAGGTGCAGCTAAATTTTTATTTTCAATTTTCTTGGAAACAGAAAAAGTTCTCCCCCCTGGAAATTAACTGTCATCTTAACTTTTTTTTTGCTACAAAACAAGTCTTCACATTCCGAAATATCTTACCTTATGTAAACGACAACAAATATTTTGGGGTGAGGAGGCCTCCATGATGCATGTTTTTGTTCAGCTGTTATGTTAAAAACTTGTTTTAGTGTGACATTGATGAAAGGACATAATTTAAATGTCTCACAACTTCTTCTTTGCAGGTTAGAATAAAAAAAAAATGTTTCCACCTCACACAGTTTTCTTACTTTTGAAAATAATGAATTTTATTATGGCTAGTTGATGGTGCAGTTGATGAAAGACTATGGTTTTCCTGGTTGATTGTGGCTTCATTTTCAAGATATTTACTTTCTTATTATTTTCAATGCATATTGAATGGAAAGAGCAAAGCTGCAACTTCCCCTGGTAAATGTATTGAGTTTGAGATAGGAAAAGCAAATAGCTCTGAAATTGAACTTGGAGAAATGGAGTTGATCAGTTTGTGAAATGAAGGACCTTTCTGTATTAAAAGTTGTTGCTGAATAGATTGGAACAATGGCGTTTTTCAGAAACCTCCACCAAAATCTGAGCCTTCCTTCTGTGTCTTCTCTGGTCAACACGCTTAGCAGTGCTGTGGATGATCTGACCAGTGTTGTTGGAGAAGTTGGCTACAGTGTAGCTGATTCAGTAACAGAACAAGTAACAAGCATGATAAATGGCCTTCGCGCGGAAGATGAAAGCTCCAAAATACAGGATGATGAACCTGTGCAAGGGAGAGAGAAACATACGCCATCATTAGCTCATTCTCAGGAAATTAATATGAAAGTGAAGAGAGGTATTGCAGAACATAAAGAGACTCATTATTCTAATTCGTTAGGTTTTGCAGAAAAAGATAGAAGTCCAGATGGAGTATCTGACCGTGTTGTGGATGAAAAACAGTGCCAGTTAAAAGGCAGAGATAGTGATAATCAATTAAGTGACGCAGAAGTATCTCAGAATTTGAAGAATGTAAGAGGACGTTTTAAAAGGGAAGCAGTAGGAGGAAATGAGTGTTTTGTAAATGATAAGTTCTTGAAGGATAGTAACCTGAAAAGTAATAAATCTACAATGGAGCAATCTCTTGAGGAACAAGATAATTGCCTACACGCAGTATCAGATAATTCTAATACTCACTTGCATAGAAAAATCAAACCACGGTCACCTGGAGTTGATTTTAAGGATTCTGAAGAAGTGCATAGTATGAATGTTCCCCGAGATTTTGAAACAAAACTTGTTAAAGTACAAAAGGAAAAATTATCAGACTCCAGCTTGAAGAAGACACACAATGACCGTCCCAATTGCGTTAATGAATTCAGAGAAAAGAAATCTGAAGCCTTTTTTGACAGAAAAGGAAAATCTTTATCAAAGGATGAAGACAATGTGTCAACTACAATTGCAAAAGCGGGTGAAAAGAAAGACTCAAAGAAATCAGAAAAGAATTCAAAAGAACTATGTAATAAGAAGACATCAGGAAAAGGTGAGGAGTCCATCAGCAAACTGCGTTCTTCAGCCTTTCCTGAAACTTATGATACTTCCTACCTTTTTCACCTAATTTACACATTTAGTAATAGTCTTTCCTGTGGATGAAAGTAGGTCTGTGTTGTCAGTGCTTCATTATGTTGATATTTCTTGGAAGTTAATTACTTTTTAAAGTATTACTTAAAGGAACTGATTAATAAATGGCTTTCCTATGTTCTAACTTTTCTTTTTCTATGTACAGTTTTTCTTACCTTCTCTGCAGTGCCTTGTGTGCTTTCTGTTGAAAATTATGAATTAATTAATACTGGAAAGTAACACTTGTTCTGTGGCAGTGGGTTTTATTTTGTGTATTTTAAAAACATTGCGTAAAATGTGATAAGATGATAAGGAAAAAACCCCCTTCTGTTATATTTACATTGTAGTAGATCTTCAGAATCTGTTTCTGGGATATGTAAGATAATAATTTCAAGACACAAAACTCAATGACAAGTGGCAATTAAGTGACTTTAAGCATAGAAAGAACTGAATGAGACTTGTCTTAAAAAAAGTTGTAGTCTTACAAAGAAAACCTATGTATTGTTGATATGGATGCCGTGTGTGCCACCTTCAACATCCAGTCTTAAACAATATGACAATGGGATTGCAATAATTGTGAGTAAGAAGTAAAACCTTGCATTTTTACAAAATTGTTTTGCAGGCTGTGTAGTGAATTTTTAGAAGGCAACACAGGCTTTTCTGGAGATGTTTTTTCTGTAGAGAAATTAATTATTTCGTAATAGATACCAGATTTGGGCTTTTTCAGTATGTGTATTTTCCTTTACCTGAAAATTTCAGTTATTTGTTTTGTTGGCTTTTGCTTATTTTGCCTTTTTTTTTTTTAGTTTGATTTAGGAGGTAGTTTCCATGTTTGTATGATAAGCATTGATCTCGTATGTTATTTCTTCATGTAGTATAGTATTTATAAAGTATATTCCCTTTAAAAAATGGCATCTTAGGCCCTATAATAAGCAAATGAATAGGTTCCAATAGGTTAATAATTACATATGACCTGTGTTAGCCAGATAAAGGGCAGCTTTTAATAAGAACATGAATTCTCTTCGACAAGTTTCCAACTAAGATATAAAAATCAAAAGAGAAGTGGCAAGGAGAGGCATAAAACCCTGAGGATTTTTTTTTAATGTGCAGGAAACTATTTTTTACCAGAAAACTGAAACAGATTTGTATTGTTCATTTAAAAAAATGTTTGCATGGATAGCTGATGTTTTAACTTTAATGAGATTTTTAAGTCCTCTGAAGAGGTCTTGTTTCATGACTTGTAATACTAGTATACTTCCTCATTCTTTTTCTTTTATGCTAGGAACTGGAGAGAAAATACCTGGTATCACTGAAAACTTCTGAATGCTTACAAACATCAATGTATTATTAGAGGCATAACTTTCAGTACTTCTTTCTAATATGTTGCTACCGTGTTTTATACTATTCCATTCTTTAAGCTTCATGCAGTCTCTTTAATGAATCTAATTTCATATTTCTGAATACGTTTATTGTAATGGTAAATGATGCATCTAATACTGATGTCTGGCACTATATTTTAGTCCTGGTATGCCCTGCTTTAGTTGTAGCTGGCAGGTTTCAACCTGTTGAGGGCTGTATGAGATACAAAATTTTACTCTGTATACCAGCAAACAGGCTTCTTTTTCTGGGCAACCTCTTGCAGTGAATCTGCTAGCCAGAATATATCCTGCTTGGTGTGATATTTTCAATAAGTGATCAGTGAAATTGAACTTACTTTATAACCATCCATACAATGGGAAGAACCGTATCTGTCAGACTTTAATTAAAATTACTAGCCTATAGTTGAAAGATCTAGTTGCTTATTAGCAGTCTTTAAAGTCACCAGTTTTCCTATAAATACTAAATTAAGATTATGTACACATTGCATATAGAGCCAGTAGTACCATCTGCAGTTAAGGGTTCCTGACATTTTCCATTTCAAGACCTTATTTTCAGTTGCTTGTAACTGTGTGTCAAATTTGGAATATTTGGGATGAAATTTGGCATACTTTCTGTCTGAGATTTTTTTTTTTAAGCTATAGTTTAAAATCTGTAGCTGTTTCCAGGAACAGAGTTTGGGAAAAACATGCTGGTTGTCTGTGCAAAAACAAAAATACACTTCACATCTGTTTCACTAGGATGCTTTGTTACCTTTGTATATTGGAGTATGTACTTGAAATAGGGGAGAGCACTTTTCCCATGTCAGAGATACCCATATTTTTCTATGAAAAAACACATAAGTTTGATGAAATTGTAAGTCTTTGCAAACTTTGCCTTTGGAAAACGCATAGTAAACGCTTCTTATAATTTGCTTATTAAATTCACTGACCATCCCATTTGCACTCATATGCTTCATTGTAGGGGTTGAAGAACTGAGCAGGTCTTATCCTGCTTTTGATACTTACAGTTACTGAAGGACACTGGAAATCTGAGCAGAAGAATTGAGAATAAACATGACTTATGTGAGGACAGAAACTTCCTGAACAAATGTGACATGATGCAGATGGTAGACTGGGATTTGAAGTAGGATGGGTGACAGCTATGGAGAGAACTGATAACATTATATGAAAGTGGAGAGACTAAGGGTGGAAGACTAAGGTTAGACGAGTAGTTGGTTAGGTGCAAGTAAAGAGAATTTGGGATTGAATAGACAAAGAGAATAAAGAGGAAATCCCTGTAAGAGACCAAAACTGGGTGCTTGGAGCAGGAACCTGGAGTATGGGGCTGGGAGACAGGAACTTGGGATAAGATTCTACTTGCATAAATGTAACTTTGCAAAAGATGTCTTACCTAAACTTGCAGCATAGGCTTTTCTGTATGAGTTCAGGGAGAAATAGACCTCTGAGAAGCGATTTTACTCATCTATTCTAGAGACTTACGTAAAAGTGGGAAGGAAGGACCTCTGTAGTAGGAAGGGCCAACCACTTGACTGTAAAAGAGGCCTAAAAGGCTGGCGTAGGTTGAGTCACTTTAATTTTAAATGGCTGCATTTTTGGTAAGCTGAATCCCTCCTTTGATTGGAATACCCAGGCAGAAGAGTGAGACTGGCTGGGCATGTAGACAGAGACTAATGGGAGCAGAAATGCCAAACTAGAGCTAGGAGAGGGACTGGGAGGAGGGCATAAAGGCAGGGAGGGGAGAAGTGGTTGAGAGTGGCTGGATAGCATGTTAGATAATATTCCCTTGCAGAATCAGGAGCTGAAAAATAGCATTATGGGTATCTCAGAGCTCTGTTGGTAATGGAAGTCCATTGGCAAATCATATACCGTAGGCTTGCTCACAGAGTAGTGGTAATGCTGGCCTTTATTGAGTTTACATGAACTCTTTTAATGCCTATTACAGTTTGAGATCTACAGAACCTCTTCATGGCATATTAAATTTGAACAGAATCCATTTCAGGTTTGGAAAAGGGAGGGGGAAACTTTCCTTTTACAGAAATGAAAATGCAGCTGAGTGTTTGACTTGTGGGAGGACGTTATACCTGAGATGTAGTTTGAAAAATTGGCCACAGGAGTGGGCATTGTAGAGGAACTGGTGTAAAAGAATTAACTAGATAGTTTATTCTGTGCAGTTTTTGCTGTTGCCAGATGTCTGCAATGAAAATCTGCATTAATTTCAGTTATTGAACAAGGGACTGTTTATTGTAAGTTAAATAAAATTGTGCATGCAAACATCTTTCACTAGCATTTTCCCATTTGCTATTGTGAGTTTAAGCACTACTGACATAAATATCCTAAGACGATTTTGTTGTAGGCTTCTCTTTGTAAATCAGGTTCATTTCTATGTTACGCTGCATGCTCACAGCAAAAATCAGTTGGGAATGGAGGATCAGGAGCTGCCTTTTTTGATATCTTAGGTATCCAAATGTAATATTGCAGCAGTGTTGGATTTACTTTACATAAATTATTTTGAGCATTATCTTACTTTAATGAAGGGTTTCAAGAACTTCAGTGTGTGCTGCCTTAAATAAATGGATCCATTTTCTGTTGAATAAGTTTTAGAATGCTTTTTTGGTGTTTAATGGTCTTTCAGTTTTTCTAGAAAATAAAAATAGCTCTCACAAATTACAAAATCACATAATACTTATAATTACAAGGTGATATTTTAAAAATATTACAGAAATTTTTATTGAAATAGCTTAAATATCTTCAGTGATAACCTCTTATGGTTATTTTCTTGTATTCTATTTTGAGCTGTAGTCGATTTGCTTTATTTTATTCAAACAGACAACTCTTATATGGGTAAAGACCAGCATGGTTCATCATCTGAGAGTGAAGATGAAGCACTGGGTAAATATCATGAGGCCTTGTCTAGAACCCAGAGTTCCAGGCTGCCAGTGGTGGATGGCAGACAGCAAAAAAACTATATATGGGAAACCAGACAAAAATATAGTCCCCTGTCTGCAGAATATGATGGATACAGTAGTGAAGCCTCAATAGATGAAGGTAAGAGTGATTTAAAAGCATTCCTTTTATTCCAAATTTCACAGAATTATGTTCTGGATAAGTAAGTCCTAGATGAGGACAGCTTGATATGCAAATAGTCAATGTCTGCAAGAAGTATCCAGATATCTTTTGTATTTTTGCATGCTCCGAAAAAAAATGGCACAGACTTGTGTGCATTCTTCCAGAAGTACTGCAAACGATAAAATATCTTGTTATATTAAGTTTAAGACAATTTTATCATTAGTAATTTTATTTTTGGGAGAATTTAAACTGTTTTGATTTAGGAAGGGAACATGGCAACTCTTGATGAATTCTGTGGTATTAGAAATACAAAGAAGACATTCCTCTATTGATAAGCTGTCCTAACAGCAAAAGTAAACGGAATTGGTTATTGGTTATGGTGCATTGCAGTGTGCATTACTGGAATGTTCTGTATCTTTTCTTCTATTGAAGTCATAGAAAGAAATTATTAGAAAGATTAATATAATTTTTCCATGGAGTTAAAAGTTGGATGTTAGCAATGGATGTTTTCTTTCATGGTATATATTTCTTGATTTTAAGTAAGGGTGACAGCCTGACATAGAGGCTGAGAATTCTGCTGTCAATATTTTGTCAATATGCTTTTTGTGCTTGAAAATAGCTGCATGTGAGAACTTTATCAGTAGCCATTTTCTAGCACAAAAAGTAAGCTTTGATTGAAGTTACTTCAAAGTCAGATTAATATAGACCCTGTACTATTGTAAGATATTTGTTGATCTCCCTTTAATATGTTAAAATGCAAGGATTTTTTAGAGAATTGGTATTTTCTAATAAAAAGTGGATACATGTAATTAAAAGTCTGTGTTTACATGTTATATACAGTCCAGAAGTGCTTGAAAAAAGTTAAATTTTCTTGAAAAAAGTTAAATTTTCTACTATGTGATATAAAAGTCTGTCACTGAAATTTGAAATTAGTGCATGCTCATTCCTAATCCCAAATTAAGACACAAAGGACACAAAAACCATAATTGAAGTAAGCTGCAGAGTAAGAGGATTGTTTTCTGATCATCAGACTTTTCAGTTCTTTCCTTTGTTGTTAAACTGTAGGAAGGCTGGGAGTCTGAGCTCCAGCAAATAGGGGAGGAGATACAGATGTGAGGTCAGGCAGTAAGAACTGATCCTTGGACACTCTACTGGAGAACAACAAGAAGGAAGAGGGATAGTGAAAGATTAGTGTTTGGTATTTTTTATATCTACTGAGATCTGTCAACAGCATTGGTGGGGGGAATATGAAAGACAAGATGTTTATTTTTGGTATGGCTCATGTCACTGTTGGGAAAGAATGGTGATATGTATTAACAGGAGTTGGAAAACTCAGTCGTATTTATTAGTAAATAATACTAGATATATATTATACAAGAAGACTACTTTCAGATACTGAGAATAATGTATTTGTCTCTTTTCAAAGTATTGAGGCCGCTTATTGAAATAATCATAGAATAATTCATGTTGGAAGGAACATACGACATTCCTCTTTCTATTTCACAGTTGTTCAGATTTCTTTGATCCTACCTAGTTATCTTCTCAGTGAAAAGTTCTCAGTTCATCTGAGCTTTTTGACTCTAAGAATTAAGCTCCAAAGGCATTGTACTAGCCTGTATCCAGGGTTTTTTGGTGTTTTTCTTATTTTTTTTTTAAATAATTGTCTTCCTTATCATCCTCTCAGATCATAAAAATTCATAGTCACTGGCTTTTATCCTCTTCTGGGGACTGAGAACTCCAGTCTCGAAATCTATATCATGGTTAGAATCTAAGAGAGAAGAACCCTGTTGGCAAGTTCAAGTATTGCATCAGGAAAGTTACAGTGTTTCCCCCTCCTCCTTTTTCATTTCTTCTTCTATTGCTAAAGATATCTGTCACCAGCTGCTATCCCTTCGCAACGCTCTTTCCATTCAGGAAGCTGGCTGGATGTAAAACCCATTTATATATATGCATACACATATTCACTCTAAAATTAGTATGCAAATTGAATTTATTATAATGAAAGAACATTCAGAGTTTGGAAAAAAAGATTTAAAGCAAAAACTATCAAAACTTTCTAACTTAGAAAATTGTAGATTTTTAACCACATACTTCTACTTGCAAAAAAGCTTTAATACTGTCAATATTTGGTTTTTGATGCTGCTTGTGAGAGCATTCTCTTCCCATATTTTACAAGGAGTGGAGAATCATCAGTGCTATTTATCTGATAGCCTGCAATCATTCTACAGTTTTCTGCAAAATGCTTGCAAATTAGAGTGATGATTTTGTCTCATTTTTGTAATCCATTAATCTCAACAAATTTATGTTCAATAGTATTAAAGAGTTTTGTGGTATTAGACATGGCAACAGATCAACAACCCAGTTTTTTTTACTTTTCAGTGACCTGAAGGTGGCACACTAGAATAATTAGTGTCAGTACTTTTTATGTTCTTCCTAAATTATTTCAAACACAAAAGAAAGAATCTTTGCACAATGATAAAAATGTGTTCAAATAGAGGAAAAGACAGACTATACCTCGTTATGTTATGATTATTATAGAGGGAAAGCTGCTCAACCTAGAACTTTGGTGAAAAGAGAAAGTGGAAACCTTATGAAGAAAGCCTGCAGTCAAAAATAAATGGCTGTTCATATGCATTCAGAGAAACACTTCACTGATCAGATGAGGTTAAAAATCTCAGATTCCAAGTGGACGACATCAACATTCTAGATGTTTCAGTGCAATTTTTAAAAAATTAAAGCCTTACTGTTCCTTAAACTTGCAAAATAAATCTACAGAAGACTTGATGCCATAGGCATCCTGAAATTTTTCATTAAATAGTTGGTTTTTATGACTGTTGAATTATAAGTGTAAAGACAAACGATAGAACTGTTGATTCTTTGTAGTGCAGTGGGAGCAAGTAGCGTGTTCCTATGTACTTTATTTAATATGAGAAAAAATTGTCAATATACCTGCTTCGAAGACTTAAACATTTCAGCTGTACTTCCAGCATGAGGCACCAGTCAGTCCATACATTGAGCAGGGCTTGATAGTGTTACAGTGAAGTGATGAGAGGAGATAATTCATTTTTCTCATCCCTGTTTTCTCCCTGCTTATTGCTAGTAAATCAGCCTCTGATGATATCATTAAGAATTCCATCAGAGGTAAAGTAATAGAGCAATGAAAATGGTATTTCATTTTTGGAAAATTCTGTGTTATTTTCTCTTCAGCAGTTAATCTCTATCACATGTTGTATCTTGCAACAGCATGCTGTGTGTTTTCAAATGAGTCAATAAACAGTTGTACTAATAACTGTTTACTTTGCACTTTAATCTTCACTTTTTAAATTTGTTTGTTTAGATACATCTGCACTTAGTGCACACGCAAAATTTTATGAGACAAAAATATAATCTTGTCTTTATTAATACACCCTGTAAGCTTTGCTTGCATTGCTAAAAACATGTATAATATTAATATGTTTGCATTACTAAGACCATCAAAGTGTCTGATCATATTAATTTAAGGTTCACTTATTATCAATTCTATAATTAGTTTATTACATCTATTTTCTGGCTGCATGCCTCTAAAAATGTTTTATTCTTAAGCCTGCAAATGTGTGTGGTATGTTTTCACATGATTCTTTTCTCCTCTAGATGGCCATATTAATCTTTCTTTTCAGTGTATACATATATAGGACTGACATGGCATTTTTGTATAATGGTTTTAATAGTTAAATAAAGAAAGCAAGGTATTTTGTGAGTTTTTTGGTGTATTTTGATGCAATGTTCTAGTAGCACTTTAATTGATTCTATGAAATTTAGGGTTTTAAATTTTGATTCACAAATACCTGCTTATGACCGGTGTCTGATCCACTTTATATATGCGTCTAGCACATTTAATGCACTTAGATTTTGATGAGTTTTAATACATATTTTAAATGAAAAAAAATATTGTGCTTAGATGCAAGTATTTCTACAGACTCCAGGCTATTGTAAACATATAACTTTTGCAGTGAACTCCTCATGGACAGGCTTAATTCCAGAGTATCTCTAAAGGAAAATCTAGTTCGTTAGAAAATCAAGATTATGACAAATGTCATCATCAAAAGTAAAATGGTACAGCATGGCAAAGTAAATGGTGCAGATGGCAAAGTAAAATGGCACAGAAGATACCTTAACACCTGAAATTTCCAACTCTTGCACAAATGACTCAAAACTGTTAATC
Organism: Burhinus bistriatus; assembly: GCA_013397275.1. Taxonomy (NCBI): domain Eukaryota; kingdom Metazoa; phylum Chordata; class Aves; order Charadriiformes; family Burhinidae; genus Burhinus; species Burhinus bistriatus. The sequence continues at coordinate 159,779 of VYXH01006801.1, read as the reverse complement.
ACACAGGAGAGAGAAACCTGTGTAACTACCGTATTTCTTGATACCTATGTGTGGACTTAACCCAGTCTCTGTGCTTAGACTCAGAGTTCTAGGGTTGGCTCAAAGTTTGAAATCTTATTTTTGCCAATAATATTATTTGTATTCTTTCTCATGTTAACCAATAAAGTATGGGCACTTGCTGAAGTGACCTTTTCTCCTTTTCCCTGATACATAGAATCATAGAACAGTTTGGATTACAGGGGGCCTTTAGAGGTCATCTAGTTCAAACCCCCTGCAATGAACAGGGGCATCTTCAGCTGGATCAGGTTGCTCAGAGCCCCATCCAACCTGACCTTGAATGGGGTACCTGACCAGGGATGGGGCATCTACCACTTCTCTGGGCAACCTGTTCCAGTGTTTCACCACCCTCGTTGTAAAAAATGTCTTCCTTCTATCTAGTCTAAATCTACCCTCTTTCAGTTTAAAACCATTACCCCTTGTGCAATTGCAGCAGGTCCTGCTGAAAAGTCTGTCCTCATCTTTCTTATAAGCGCCCTTTAAGTACGAAGGCTGCTATAAGGTCTCCCTGGAGCCTTCTCCAGGCTGAATAAGCCCAGCTCTCTCAGCCTGTCCTCATAGGAGAGGTGTTCCAGCCCTCTGATCATTTTTGTGGTCCTCCTCTGGACCTTCTCCAACAGGTCCATGTCTTTCCTGTGTTGAGGGCTTCAGAGCTGCACACAGTATGCCAGGTAGGGTCTCACCAGAGCGGAGTAGGGGGGCAGAATCACCTCCCTGGACCTGCTGGCCACACTTCTTTTGATGCAGCCCAGGATACAGTTGGCCTTCTGGGCTGTGAGCGCACATTGCTGGCTCATGTCCAGCTTGCCATCCACCAGTATGCCTAAATCATTCTGGGCAGGGCTGCTCTCAATCCCTTCATCCCCCAGCCTGCCTTGATACTGGGGTTGCCTCGACCCAGGTGCAGGAGCCTACATTTGGCCTTGTTGAACCTCATGAGATTCACACAGGCCTACTTATCAAGCTTGTCCAGGTCCCTCTGGATGGCGTCTCATCCCTCAGGCATGTCAACCACACCACTCGGCTTGGTGTTCTCTGCAAACTTGCTGAGGGTGCACTTAGTCCCACTGGCTGTGTCATTGATGAAGATATTAAACGGTACTGGTGGTCCCAATACAGACACCAGTTGTCACTGATCTGCATGTGGACATTGAGCTGTTGACCGCTACCCTCTGGATG
>VYXH01006801.1:127230-155600 GCA_013397275.1 Burhinus bistriatus | reverse complement strand
GGGTTATCAAGCACTGGAACAGGCTGCCCAGGGAAGTGGTGGAATTGCCATCCCTGGAGGTATTTAAAAGACAGGTAGACATGGTGCTGAGGGACATGGTTTAGTGGTGGTTTTGGCAGTGTTAGGTTAATGGTTGGACTCGATGATCTTAAAGGTCCCTTCCAGATGATCTAGATGATTCTATGATACCTTTCTTGATACTCTTTTAAGAGATTTTTGGGAGAGAAAAAGAGGATTTTTTAGTTACAATATTCTTTAGTTGATCCAGCTTTCTTATGCTTGTTATGCTATTATGTGTGTGGGCATCTACCCTTGACACTTCTTATTTTAAGAGTAACGTAAAATCTTCATGTAGTACCAGAGAAAGTGCAATGGTGCAATACTAATGATACAAAGTTCTGATCCCCGATTATCTGTGTCTACCTACTATTTATTGGTAAATTAGAGTCAGTCCTCATTGGCTCCAAGCCCTTGAAAATTGAAGAAAGAGATATTTTTGTGGTTTTGAAGCCTCTGGGGAGCGTAGCAGTTCAATCCATAGCTGTATCAAGGGAATGTTTTAGGGGTACTGTTGCGTCGTACAAAAGATAATTTTGTAATTCAAGGATCTGCAGAATACTGTCCAGAGCTAACTTGATTTGTATTGCTTTCTACTTAATTTCTCTGATGCTGTGGTTTGTTTTGGTTTGTTTTAAGAGTTTAAAAGTAGTTTCCTTGTGTGTTATGACCGTCCTCTATTATTCTTCTGTAATAGTGGAAGACAATCAGTTCTGTTAAGTGTTTGAAATTATGATGCGTGTTTCCCAAAGATACAGTCAACTGAGCATTGGACAGACTAAGTTGATGTAAAGATTAACTTCTGCTCTCTTCTATTCAGTTTTACAGAATTCAGATCTTTTTTACTTCCCAAGAAAGTGTTACTCTTTGTCTTTTGAAAAGTTCCTGATAGCAAGGAACTTTTCATGTAAGTAATTAATGTATTAGACTATGATCATGATTATTTGGTTATGTTTCTTTACCTGCATGAATGGCAGACAAGCATAGTCTTTACAGAGTCCGGAGACCTGGGGTGGACAGAATTCACAGATAGGGGGAGAAAGTACACGTGTAATTCAATATTATTCTTGTAATTTTCTTGAGGAATATTATGGAGGTGGCAATACGTAAACATGGGATTTACATGCAAAGAGAGCTGTGTCTGAGTTTAAACACAGTTTGGAAGAGAATGGGCTTACATTGGGAACTTTTGCATTGAAAAGCCAGACAGATGATATTAAAGCTGTGCACAATAAGTATCTTGTCAACTAAAGGAAACACATGAAAGTGCTTGATAGAATTAATTTGAATAATTCTGAAATCATGGATTTACCCCATGATTAGCAGCAGAGATGCTGGAAAAAGATGTTGTTAAAGCCTGCATGTTGTCTGCTGCTGAGAAGAAGAAAACTAGTAACAAAGCTCAAAGTCAGTAATGATAAGATTTTCAACAGGAAGATTCCTTTTCCAGCTAGACCAACTCCAAAGAGGAGGAAAGACTGTCCTCCAATGGGAAAGGGTTTTTTTTCCTGATGTGCTCAAGTGAGCAAAGCAATCTCACAAATTAGGTTCCTCCTGCCAGCATTTTGAAGTCTTTGAAGAAATATCCTTTGCATTGATGTGAAGGCTTTGAAGAAAGTTACCCTTAGCAATGTTATATCTCTGAAGTGATATAAGTCATACATTAGTAATTACGTGAAAGTTTTGATTTTATTGTAAACTTATTATTTTAATAAGTCTGTTGTCTATTTGAGTCTGGGATTTATGGAAAGGATCAAGATCTGTCATTAACTGGGAAAAGTTCACATACATATTTGTGGCTGAAATAGTTCCTTGTGGCATTGTATTTGATGTAGATGTTCCACATTAATAAAATGTAAACTGATTTGTGATATAAACACAAGAGGTAATACTGTATCAGCAAAGAAGATCAGTTGCTTGATGAACCTAGCTCTTCTGCTGATTCTGAGAGTTCACATTGAAAACTTGATATTTCTTTTACTAATACGATCTAAAAGCTATTGGGTATGGGCATTCTTTTTTCTTGGTATTATGGTAATATCTAGTGATACAGGGGACCAGTTTCTTTGATCTTTATGCATGTATACCCTGAGATTGTCTTGTTCTGAAAGACTTACACAGAATAGACAAAAGAATGTACAGTTTTCATTAATCTTAACCCTAATTGCAGAGATCCCATAGCTCTATCATGGAATGAGTGACTAAGAAACAGGATTGAACAGTAGACTGGGAATCTCTGTGTAGACATTTATTAGGTGCATTGGAAAAATGCATACACCCAGTACTCTACTTACCTGCTGAGAATAGTCATGCCCCTTGGCCATCAGAATGGAGCAGTACTTGTTACATAAGTATGAGAACTGAAAATGTTATTACAACTTTACACAAGAATATTACAAAAGAACAGTTTATCAGTTCTTCCTCCATAGTGCCTGTGGATAAATGGATCATTCTTCTAACCTTTAAAGGTTAAAATCAAAAGATTTTTAATTCTATTCTGAGAGTAATGTTTGCGTCCCAGTGGTGCTTTTTTCCCCTAGGTTAAAGACCAGTTACCATTAGGACTCTTTTTTATAATCTGATCACGTTATATTTTAATGGACTCTTTGGTAAAAGAAGAACAACAGGTTGTTTTAGTAACTGAACTCTTTTGTTACCTAGTCAGTGTAGATTATTTTCCGTATGCATAGCTATCAATGTCATAGACATACTATAACTGTATCGGAAGTATTCTCTTGGAGTTAATTAATATTTTGTCCTTGTACAAGATAAATAATGTTACCATTTTTATCTAATAACATGTATTTTATTGTTAGGGTGACTATTTTCATAGCTAGTGTAATTGTGTATAATATTTATTGGGACTGTGGCCTATCTGAGTAAACAACATGAAATTGTGTTTGTAGCTTCTCTGGAAGCAAAGATCTGCCTTTATTTTTTTTTCTTGTTGAAATAAGCATTTATGTGCTACTTACAACACTTTTGTGTTATGAAGTTATTGTAACTTTTAGGAATTATTGGAATATTTTCCTTGGGGGAAAGGGAAAGCATGATACGTTGTATTACACAGCTTGAAGTCTTTTGTGTATGTGTGTGTGTTCTTTTTGTTTGGAGTGGGTTTTTGGGGGGTTTTGGTTTGGGGTTTTTTTGTTTGCAATTACTTTTCCTCCACTGTATTTACCAGCTGGAAATAGATCATTAGCTAGTGTAATTGCCTTGCTTCTGGTCATTTCAGTGTGGCTGAAGGTTATCTGCTGTGATGGAATCGTGGTCTCATGAAAGCACATAGGAAAACTCAAAGGGAAAATTATTTTATTATGGAAATTCTGATTCTTTTCCTTGGAGAGAAGCTAGCAGACATGCTTAACTGGGTATAAGATTTTCTGTGTGGAGTCACCTATACCCAATTCAATTAGAGCTTGATCTTTAAATTTGTAAATAGGAAATCCTGCTACATTCACCTTCTACACCACTTAATATTTTTCTAGAGTGCTTTTATGAATATATTTGTACATTTTGCTTAAAAAAAACCCCAACAAACAATTACCCAGATTTCTATTTGAAACGTTTGTGCTTGGTCTTGTTGAACCATTCTAAAATTTGTCCTAAAAAATGTTTTTTTAAGAGATTTTCAGTTATCGTGATTTTCTATTTGTTTTAATTTTTAAAGAAGATTTATGACATTTCTTTGCAAATATATCAATTTGTCAGATAAAGGTTAAAAATTAGATACATTTTATTCATGTTAAAGTCACACCCCGCTTATTTAAAGGCAGCTTTGACTTAGAGTTGCAAGCCTGAGGATATTGATTTGAATTATGCATGACTGTCTGGTATGCAGTTCCATTAGCCTGCTGGATGGATAATGTAAACATGTTCAGAATTTTAAGTATCCTATATGAGCGGCAGGTTAAAAATAGAGCTGATAAGAGCATGTGTATCTGAAAAATCCAAATCTTGGAGAATGAAACTACAAAAGGTTCATCTCTTCAAGTGGCTGACTTCAGGTGTGATTTTCTTTTCTTTGAAAATGCTCAGCCCGAACAAATACAGCTTGTGTATATGACTTGAACAGGTGACACAATTGCTGTTGTTTACTGCAAAGAGTTGACATCTGTACCAGAAAACACAATCATAACCGAAAGGTCAGGGCCAACTCTGCGTCTTCTGGCAAAAAAAGAGGGGCGGCGTCTGTTCTTGTTTGAATTGGTCAAGATTAACACTAGTGATTAGACTAATTTCTTAATATCTTCAAGGAATCTTGTTCAGAATGTTACTTATTTTGCTCAAACTTTCTCTGACTTCCAGTATCTCACAGTTCCTGTTTTTGTTATATCTGATATTTTTGGATATCCCTGTGTTTTAGCAATCTGTAGTTTGGTAGTATGTATAATGACTTCTGAAACTTTGTTTCAAATCCTCAGCACTAAAAATACTGTGTGAATAAGATTTAAACCAGATAGTATCTTTTTAGAATTTTGTCTGAGTTCCTGTGAATTTTAGTAGACAAAAAGACAACTCTGAAATGAAAAGTACAATGCCATCCAGGTTACATTTTATGAAGATTTATTATACTTTGGAGTGTTTCTGTTGCATATGTAGCATTTGTGGCAATTTGACGAGTTGAGTGAAAATAAAAAAATCTATTGCACTTATTTTCAAGATCTGATGGATACAAGTCAGAAAACTAGTCTTAATTTTGCATTAATTTGTAACTACCTTCTCAAAATTATTTTGTTTGGAGTGCTTCATATTTGGCTATGTTAAATTCTGCACACAATTCCAGAATGGAACTATATTTAGATTATGAGAATAACAAGAGAGAATAATGATATCTTTTCCCCAGACTTTACAGTGTTAACTTGCTTATGTCTTAGTGTAGAAATAATCACATGAAAATTTGCAAGTAAATCTATGACTTAAAAGCTCTTTTTGAATATGAAGTTGATTGTACTGCTCTATCTTTTTTTTCTTTTCCTGTCAAACCTTTGGATAGTGAATTTGTATGTCCACACATAATTTGGCCAATAGATAACTCTTGAGTAGGTCTGGTAAAATTTGAAAACATATTTTGGTCGTTTTCTCTCATATCTGAAAAATAATTTATCTGTTAAGAGACTAGAGTCTAATGCTTTCCTTCAGAGAAACTCATCATCCTTGTTTGATAATGGCTGTTATCTTTGACTATTTTCAGAGCAAAATTCCTTTCCCTGACAATGAGAACTGCTGCTTTGAATCATCTGCTTTTTCTGGTACCATTTTCTTCCTGTTAACAAGAAGGGGCTTTAAAAGAAGAAAATCTTTGGAATTAAAAATTAGTTGTCATTATTGTTAAAGGCAGAGGTATAGGCAGCAATAGTGGCCGTGTCCAGACAACTTTGAGATTCTGTGAAGGGAGAACTTAAGAACCCTTTTTATGAAGGATGGTAACAATGGTAGTTTTTTCTTTAAAAATACTAGTTTGCACTTTATTTCTGCTCAGAGAGGAATGCAGGATCTGTTGTGTGCTTTTGTGCACATTGCAAATAATCCAGGAGACTATTATAGAGAGGAGATAGATATATATAGATATATATATATATAGTATGTGTAAAGGTGAATGTGATGGCAGGAGTACACAGCCATTGTGTAAATATCTCCACTGTTTCAGATGGTAGTATTTTTGTGAGTGGTTCCAACATTAAACTGCTTATCTGTATTATCAAAATATTATTAGTTGACTTACTGTAAATACCACAATGTAGCAGTCAATTTTGAGTTCCTTTTCATTGTTCTCTAGCTTTCAATTACTTCTAAATTTTCAGGGAAAGAAGAAAATGAGGTTTAATTATGATTGAATGTTCACAGTAAAAGCATTATGTGGATGTTTTTGGCCCCAAAAGAGAGTATCATAACCTGAGACAGTTGAAAGTTAAATTTAAAAGTGAAAAGAAATGCATCTTACAAAATCCATGCAAATCTAAGTCTAACCTACAGTGACACTATTAGAAAAATGAAAACATTTAATATGTCTTTAGTTCAAATGTGCTTGTGGAAAACTTACCAGTTATTTCATAATGTTAATGCAAACAAGGGTAAGAGCCTGGTTTTTATGCTTTGGTGTCTCTGGCTCAGATATTATGCTTCAAAATCTCTGTATTTTAAAGCAAGGCTGAGCTTGTGCCTATGAAAAAGTCAGGTAAGTTTTTTTTGTCAAGTGTTTTGCTACAGTACTTAGAGAAGTTTAGATAACTGAGGAAAGGGGGCAAGAAGAGCATTTGCCTACCCATTCTTCTCTATCTCTCTAGCTCTTAGTTGCCTTTGTGGCACTCTTATTTGTAGCTGGTGTCTTTCCATAGATTTAATGGCATGAAAGTTAGGAGGCAGTTCTGAATGAATCTATATCGAGTTCATATTACAATAATTTATTTTGCCTTCTGGTTATTCCTCTTTACTTCTCATACATTAATTCAGATTATGTTAGTATCAGCACTTGGTTTTTGAATCCTGTGTAAATTTTGCTGTCTGAGTGGGAGAGAGTCTTTTGTTTTTAAGAAGAGGTCAGAATACAGAAACATAATGGGAAAATCAGTTTACTAACTGCCATCTTCTTCACTGATTAGTACAAATTATTCCTAGCTTGTTGGAATGCAATTTGCATTTGAAAATGCCCATAATAAATTGGTATAAAGAGGCCTAACAATTTCTGTTTAAGGGAGTTTTATTTACTCTTAGTTTATGCGTAATCTCGGAGTTGCACACAATGTTTTTGCAACTCCTTTCTGAAACGCTTGCTGAAATTTGCTGCGTTTTACATCATCGGTGGATATATCAATCTAGAAACACTTAAACTCTGTCAACTCAAAATAAACAGCAAACTCAGAATGATTCTGTGTACTCCCATTTTCATTTTAACACTGTTTCAGGGTTGATCAGATGAAATTGTTTTATGTCTGCACCTTTTTTAATTTTGTTTTCCTTGAGAAAAAGTACTAGATTTTAGATAGAAAAGAACCTGCTTGTTTATTGCTTTACAAATGTTAGTGTATGGCATACCTCTTTTTTTTTTTTTTTTTTTTGGGGGGGGGGGGTGGTGTTTAATATGTAAAAGTTCTTGATTCGCTGCTGTTCATCCTGTATCTNTGTTGTTTGTGTTCTTGTTTTTGTTTGTGGTGGGGGGGGGGGGGGGGTGTGCTTGGGGGAGAGGAATGCTTCCAAGAGGTTAGATATTCATCCTGTATAGATGGCTCAGATTCCTACTGTGTCAGTTTTCTGGTGTTTGATAAGGCACACAAAGCAGTTGTGGGAGAAGGCATATCACTTGTATCCATGGTAACTGGAAGGATACTTTGGAACTCAAAGGGATAGAATAAGCCAGAGTAATAGGTCTCATTATGAGGGCAAAATACATAAAAGGTTCAGGCATATGCTTTTAATTAGTTGCCAAAAATAGCTAGAATCGGAGATGATGCAATGAAACAATAATTCTTAGTGTTAGAAAAGGGCGACATTTGAAATCTAAAGATGCGCTCAACTGAAAGGCTTTTATCTTATCATCTTATGGGTATTCTGTCCATGAATACTAATAGATTTGCTATGGTTTCTTAATCATGCTTAGGACATGGGAGTGCACACTGATAAAAGGTAGTGCAAGTCTTGTATGACTGCAAGTTTCAGAAGTTCCATAGTGATGTTAATTCTCATGGCTGTGATGCAGCTTCTTATGAGTAGCATGGGCAAAGCATTCTCTTATGTTTTACAAGTGCACTGCTGGAAAAATAAACATAATGAGTGCTTCTATCTAGGAATAATAAAAAAAAGATTGAAAACACAGATTAGTTTGAAATCGAAGATACAGTATTTTTCAGAGTAAGTCACTTTAATTAATTTTAAAATAGGGAGTCAAGCAATGGGGAGAAAGTGTGAAAATGTAATATGAAACTTGAATGGATGCACTAGAATTGAATCCTGGAGAACGAAAATAGAACAATGTATGACGTACAAGATATAGGATATTGAATAACCATTTTAATAGAAATATTTAAATAGAGCGAATAATTTTGAAGTTTTCTATTTGAACAGCAGTGTTTGTAAGGAATCCATCTTGTATTGCAGTGCAATTCTCCACATTATTTCCTCTGTTGCTATAGAAACTAATTCTAGTGCAGCTGTGATCACTTATCAAAATTCTAATGTTTCAATACCCATTTCTTATTTTGAGTTATTTAAATAGCCTTGTCTTACTTTGAATCAAACTGCACATTTCATCACTGCTGAATTGTTGACTGGTCAAAATGTTAATGCAAAGTGATAGCAAATGCTGTTGTTTTTGGTTTTGTTTTTTTTCTTTCTGCCATCTAAGCTGTCATACTTACTGTTAAACTTTGAATAACAAGCAAATTAAGGTTTTTTTCACTTGATAAATTATAAAGGTCAATATTTGCTGTCTTACATCAGCATTTTGTAATGGATATTGCTTCCCCAGTGTAATGTTAATTATATTTAATATTTAATAAATTTTAAATTGTTCCGGTTCCTGATACATTGCCATGGGCTGTGTGTATGTATATATGTGTGTTTTACATATATGTGTTTGTGTGTGTGTGAACTATTGTTGGGGTGTTTTTAACGTAAAAGTCTGTATCTTGACACGTTCATTTTATCAAAGTAAACATTTCAGTGATACTGCATTGTCTAAAACTAGTCAGCCACAAGGTATACTGCAGTAGAATGTCACCAGTTAACAAAGTATTCTGGAATCTCTTTCACTTCTCTTACTGTTTGTTTCTTTGGGTGTTTTTTGTGGTGGTGGTGGTTTTTGTTGCTTTTGGGGTTTTTTGTTCGTTTTTTAACAATGGAAGTGCTATGCTGGTAGGTATATGTATGTCATTCAGGATGCAGCAGTGTAACTATGTGCAGAGGAGCTATACTTGCCTGTGAATTGTTAAACTACTGTATGATAGAAGGAGCTTTATAGATATTTGGGATACCTGTATTTGCGATGATCCCCATCCTTGATTATTAATAGTATGGAATTGAGTTTTTGAATATATATTGTAGAATCAATGAATAATAGGTTGAAAAGGACCTGTGGAGGTCATCTAATCTAATTTCCTGTTTGAAGGAGACCTAACTTCAACGTTACACCAGGTTGCTCAGAGCCCTAGCCAGGAGAGCTTTTAAAACCTTCAACGCTGCTGATTACATAGCCCATCTGAATAATGTCTTCCAGTCTATAGCCACTCCTATTTCTAAATTTTTTCCTTATATTTAATCAAAATTTCCTTTGTTGCAGTGTGCATGTATATCAGTTACATATAATTTTTATATATAGCTTAATAAAATAGTTTATTAATAAAGTAGTTTAAACTCTTACTGCTGAGATTTGAAAAAAAATTAACATTCTGGTTATGAACCACATTAAACATCGTTCTGCTGAGTATGTTTTCAATTGTAATGTCAAGATCTAAAAACTTGACTGACACCAAATTATGAGAAAGGATGCGGTGGTAGTAGGTCTGGAGAAGCGTTGTAGGGTCAATGATTGGACTAGATGATCTTAAAGGTCTTTTCCAACCTAAATGATTCTATGATTTAATGTTGTAGCAAAGCTACTGAAATGTTCCAGTAGTACTTTTCAAGATAATCACTGACTTTCTAATGAGTGTACACTAATTTCGTGTAGAGTGAAATAAATAATTTTCAATTTTGAAATTATCATACAAACATTTTGCAGCTGTAGCTGTCAGACTGATTACTAATTAACTGCTGTGCACTACCTTTAAGTCTCTTATTCAACAAGCAACACCAAACAGTAACTTCTAATTAGGTACATAAATTTTTGCTAGTGTAAGTTTCCGTTAGAAACAAATTTTGATGGATGTGCATATTTTCACTCTGTCACAATGGCTAGTAAGTTTAATGTTGTAAGTATAACACCATGTTCATGACAATGCGATTTTCCAGTTAGTGTTTTGGGAAATCAAATGGGTTGAGAATGATACGCTGCACTTTGATCCTTCATTGTTCAGCACTGTTGTTTCTTTGGGTGGATGACATGGAAGACCAGTTCCTCTCCTACTGTTTGTTGAGGGCTGGAGCATCATTCTGTAGACCTTATGAGCCCTCTGTTTGCAATATGCAGCTTGACCACTGTTCTCTCATCCTCACAAGTTCTTGCATAGCTCTTATGACCAGTGCTATGGCTGAATGAAAATATCTTCACCAGCCAGATTCATATTCATCTAATCCTGTCAAAATGCAAAAAAATTACCTGTTTTGTGAATTGTATGACAACTATGGAAACAGCAACAACTTATATTACATACAAGCCTAGTAAAGCAGCTCATCTGTGACAGTGGGAGATCTCAGAAGCACCGCAAAGAAGTGCAAGAAATTTATTTTTGAGTAATTGTGTTTCTTTATGCCTGGAGAAACTTGTTTGAGGCCTTTGCTGGAGTGAGTGGAAGAGACCGACATGCTCCCTGCTGCTAAATCCATGCCTTTTCTGTGAGTTTGTAGCCCTTTTACTGGGTGTGTGAAGGAAAGATGCCTTGGTTTTGAAGCGTATCCATTTCCTCTGATTTCACAGTGTCTATTTTGCCTTTCTTTTTCTGGACAGTTGACCCCAAAAGTGGTACTAGTGCCATTATTCCTAAGCATACTTTCTCCAGGCACTAATATCTAAAAGGTTGTAGAGGAGTTCTTGAGCATATATAGACAATTTTCTTCTATTGTTGACCTGTTAGGTACTCCTGAAAATTGATATTGTCCTTGATTTTTCTAGGTTCTAGCTGCTTTTTCTTTGGTAAAGTTATGAGAGCTGTTTCAAAAGCTTAATAATCTGAATTTTCTAGAATCCATTTTACAGGAATAGTGTAATATACTGCTGGAAATGTAGTTCATTTTACTTAAGCAAGTCACTGAGCCAGTGTGTCAAGGAAAGAAGGGGAAAAGTACCTGAATAGCTAAGAGAAATCAGGGTCTTTGGAATCTCAGAATCTGAATAAATAATTACCACTGTCTCCCCACTCAAAAGGAAAAATAATAATAAATCTAAAATATAAATATAAAAATAAATGCTTATTCTAGGAAATGTTTTGCCTCTCCTGGAATGTAACTAGCTGTGTTCTCTAGGTTGTGCAGATTTTCACCTACAAATGTGGATATTCCCACCCATCAGACGTCACTGATTTCTCTTTTATCTCTTTGCTCTGTTGACATTGCTTTTTTCTCAGATCTGAACTACTTTTTTGCATGTCATGTGTTGTTTTATTTTCCCCATTCCTTCACCTTTCTTCCTCTGTCATTTTTGCTTTGTTATTCTAGCTGTTTGTAATTTTTCATTCCTGTTTGCATCTTGTCTGTTCTTTATTCCTCCCTTTGCTCTTTTTCTCATTTTCTATACAGATCTACTAAGCTTCTCTCCCTTTATTTCTTCCCTTTGTTCATTTACCAACAACCTATCACTTTTTTCTGAGTCATTGCACTTACTTTCTCCTTTTGCCTTTTTTTTTTCCCTTCCCTTTTTTCCGCACCCTAACATTGTATTTTTTGTTTTCTCTTCCTTCTCTTCCACTACAGAGCTGATGATAATGGAAAATTCTGTGGGGGTATATCTCTTAAGAAGCTAGTGTCTTGGAGGTTTCCATGTTGGTGGTGGTACACAATTCAGGTGAATTTTAGATTAATAATAATTTACAAGGCTTGAAGTAAAAATAAAAAAAAGTAAAACCCAGAAGAAACAGCTAGGGGACTAGTCTTAAAAGACTTAATTTCAGTTTCACACGTCATTGGAAGCTTTCTGTGATTATGAGCACTTCTGAGCTAGATTCACAACCATCTTTATTATTCGTGCCCTACTGAAATGGTTCATGTGGAATCATTGTGGTACTGCTCTATGTTAGTGACTCACTCCAACAAAGTATCCTTTGCACTCAAAATCGCTATGAAAATAAGGCAGAGAAATCAAAGCAAGCTTTGTGTTCCTATGCTGGAAGCAGTTCTTGATGGAAAATATCTTTCCTAGTTAATTTTCACCAGTTACAGTGGTAATAAATAGAGACCTAAAATATTAGGGAATTTTACACTTTTTTTTTTTTTTTTTTAATTACAAAATGCAGTTACCAAGGTGAAGCTGGTTTTAAGAAACCATGAAGTTATTGCATTCTAAGTTGCAGAAAGAGTTCTCACTAAAGGAAGTAGTTGTATCTTATTTAAAATAAAAGTATGGAAAAAAGAATGATGGAATTCTGATAATTAAGGAACACATTTAAGTGCAGTATATACTGCTGAATGGATCTTATTTATATCATCAAATGAATAATTATTGAGATCTTAGAGGGGGGTTCTGTATCGCTTAGAAAACTTTGTATTCTTTTTTTTTTTTGGTCAGATAAAAAATGAATATGCCTGAAGTGAGCTGAAAAAATACTAAAATTCTCAAGAAAATGATACACATGCCACATTAATCTTACTTTCTAATCACGCTTTCTTTCATTGTTTGAGACCAAATAGAATGAGAGCAGGAGCATTACAGGAGTATTAGCTATGTGTTGCAATACTGGGAATTGATTTTAGACCTCAGTGGGATCTTTTTCACCTTTTCAGCACTTTATCCTGCTGCTCGACTTCTGTGCTTAATACTGCAGCTGGACTGGAATTTGAACTGTAATTTAAAGTGAAAACTGTACTCAAATGAAGTATAGCAATGACAGGAAAATATTTTCTGAGCCCACATCCAGCTGCTATGGTCCAGAGGTATGAGGGGATGCTAGTATGCACACACTGGTCAGAAATGGGGGTTCTCAGGGACCTGAAATAGTTTACAGTGGGTGGAGTTTTCGTAGCTTTTAGCTGTTAAGCTCTGTATTTCTCTTAAGCATCTGTAAATGCTGGTGGGGTAGCTGAATTTGGGTGAATTTTCATGAAGATGATAAAAGGCGTTTCCTTGTCACCAAGACACTCTTAAGATTTCAAAGGCAGTTGTCAATCACCTTCATCAAGCAGGACTTCTAGTGTATTTTTAAAAAGGGGGGGGGAAAAAGATTCTATGAATTTATTTAACTTACAATCTTTTTGGAAGTGGTATTTTTCTAACAATTTTGATAACTTGGAAAAAAATGGGCAGTGAACAGAGGTACAAAGGAATATCTGTTCATTTATGAAGTTAGCCAACATAGTGATCTGAAAAATAGTGTAAAGGAAAGAGATGGCTGCTTACAAAAACAGTAAAAGTGAAACCAACATCTAAATGGAACTGAAAATAAGTTTTTCTACCTAAGAAGTTGAACAAACATACTCAGTACAAATGCTTTACCTAAGGAAATATAATTATGGAAATGAAGGCAAAACATTTTACAATTTCACTTCTTAAACACCACTGCTTCCAAAAAGCTTTAGAGTTGAATGTAGTTTCAGAAGGGTTTTTGAAGTGTCCTTTCAAAAGTAAAGTAAAAGAAAAAAAAGAAATAGTTCTGAAAAGCTTGATTTATTGATATTTGCATCAATAAGAGATTAAAATATTGAACCAATCGGTTTAAGCAGTATTTACATTTATTTTGGTCAGCTGGAAAGTGTAAATCCAGAACCAGGTAGCAGTACTCCTTCCTGTTCAAATCAGTAGAAATACTGTATAAGGAATCAGAGAATGATACTTAAATTGAAAGAAAATGAATTCAAGAGATGCTAATGTATAATTTTCATTGAAAGACGACCAAAATATTTGGGAAGGAAACAAAAGAATGTCTTTGACAGTTAGTTCACTATAATGCTTTAATAATGTATTTGTAGTTTAAATGTTCTAATTTGGGCTAATTTTGGAAAGAGAAAGCTTGGAATTTTTCACCCATGCAGTGCTTTTCTGTATTGCTCTGTAAAATAGAATGATAAATTCTTAGAAATCAGAAGTGCTCTAATACGTGCAGAAGAGAGCAAATTTCTTTTGTCAGCAAACAAAACCAAGCTGTAGTTCTCCAGGCTCGTGATGTAAACAGACAAATTAAATAGGAAATTACATGCGAGTATCGGTAGCTTCAATTGGTCTTTGACCTTTCTGGCGAAAGAAAATTGAGGCTTTAAGGACTGGACATGAGGATACTTCAGTAATTTTGGATTAGTTTTATTAAAAAAACAAAAGAGAACCTTTTTATTATGTGAATGACCAGTAGAATTAGCCTTAGAAAGTGAGGAAAATGCAGTGCCAAGAACTTCATGTGACATCAGATGTAAATGACAGGAACGCTATTTTGATTCCTACAGATCTGGGATTGACGTCATAGTGTATGGAATTTTCTAAACATTAGGAAGCAAAGGAGAACTATTTTTTACTGGAAAAAAAAAACGAAACAGATATGATTACTTTTCTTGTTTACTGGTGAATTGCCTAATGTAGAAGATAGTTCAGCTGTGAATAAAAGTCTAAAATGTGGCAAATGCAAAAAAAAATCTGATAAAAGATTATTTTTTTCTGTTGTCCATAATGACCCCATACCGCTCCTATGTTCCCATTTTTTTGTTAAGCAAGACTCGTGCCATAACTCTTTTGAAAGAGAAATAGAATAATGCCAAGATAATTTGTTTTATTGTGAAATAAATATATATGAAATAATATATTTTTTCCTCACAAAGATGCATCTAAGCTTACAATTTTAAAGGAAGGATAGCCCAGAGGTTTCATTCAATATTTAATGTTTATATTTTATACTCCTTGTAATACGGGGTAATTCAGTCAACATAATATTTTTGGATGGTAGAAAAGTTCAAACATGAAAATTCCATTTGGACTGTCTGTACTGCATATCAGAAATCTCTAAGGGTATTTAATCATTCAGAATAAGAAAGGTTTCTTTAATTTTTAAACATGTATTTCATTTTATGTTTTATTTAAATTGTCTTAACATTTACATAGAACCCCTTGAAGGCTTGAAAACTTGAAATTTACGTTAGATTAAAAAAATAAATAATTATTAAGCATAGTGTATGTGGAGATATAGTAAAGGAAGAAAATGTACTGTTTGAGTATGAAGATGCTCTGATAATTACAAAATATGACTTGCAAAAATTATTAATTTATATAGTGATTATTTGTTTTAAAAGAACTGGAAACCAGATTCCCAAAGAAGTTTTGTGGTAATGCTGCCTCACACAATAGTATGAATATTTAAAGTAGTAATACATATGAGAAACTCCAAGTTGCAAAAGTGTAGTTAATTACTGCTTATGAGACAGGGGAATTAAAACCACAAGGATAGTTTCTTTTCCCATATGTTAAGACATGGATGTTCTTGGAATTACTCAGGAAATGTGGGCTAAGAACGCTAAGTTTGTGCTGCTGCTGACAATCTTTGTGAAAATCAATTAAGGTAGCAAAGTCTAAACATTGTAAACATGGAAAGGAACATCACCAGCTTCATGGTGAAATGTTGTACAGCCTAATGTGTTCCACTACGGACCAGGACAGAGAGGAGAAATAAGGAGCATTGGGAGTAGAAAGTTCAAACTGTAACTGAAAACATAAAGAAAAAGTATGTGTATCTTTAAACTGTGAATCCACTCAGAAAAATGACTGAAAAAGTTTGTGTATTTTCTCATAGTTACCAATTGTATGTTCCAGGAATACTCATTTTGGCCATGGTTGCTGTGTCAGGTTTTACTGACAGTCCCTTGAGGTTGATGGCAAGAATATGTATCATCACCCCTTGGCTTTCAATCGGTCCCCTGTACAGGGACTTCTGAAAACAGATTAACCTTCATTGTTTAACAAGCAGTACTAAAAAGAAAGTATTTATTTACTTCTGACTTAAATGTGCTAATGACAGTTTACTTGCTGTAATTTCTGAGTGTACCAGCAAAATGCTAATTTGCTTGTGTTTGTAAGGTATTTCACTTCTATTTCTGGTTTCTTCAGCTGTTGAGCAAGGACTTTACTATTACCACTGTATGAGTGTTTTCCCAGCCCACTAAAGAAGGGTGAAAATTTTAATTAAAGTAGTTAGCCCTTAAAAGATTGATTATTCAAATCTACCTATTGTCAGCAATACACTGTGTTCTCAATTTAGAGTTTACTAAATATTTGTTACTTATCAACTTCATTTCACTCATGTTATGAGAATGCAAAGTTATTTCACATACTTAGGTGGAAAACTAGATGTGGAGGTCTTCATCCTGTTAACTTTCTTTTGTCTTTCCTCTGTTGTGGCATTTTCTGGCTGATATAAACCTCAGGCTAAGCCCCATTTGGTTTCTCTGTGATCATTCCTTTCTTCCAGGTTTGGAATATATGTTGGCATGTGTTTCACTCTGTCTAGTCCAAAATATTATGTTAATTAAATATGATTTATTTCATTGGAGAAATTGGCAAAACTTACTTTCTGTCTGGTTTGAGAGCAGAAAGTTTCTTGGGAAGCTTGCATAGAAATGATGCACAATTAATTATAGATTTTTGTTGTAACCATTTGCATGTTGAGTGACTCTTTCGCAGATGTTATTAGCCATTTTCAGTGGTCTTTGGAAGGTGTTCTTTGGCTTTGCCACAGTATACAAGTATGCACAAGTGTAACTGTGTGTAAGTTTACACCTTAAGTGAAAGGTACAAGGTATATTATAGAGAATGGTTCTGTATGTAAATATGCAACATTTCAGAACATGCTTTTCTTTCAGCTTCAAGTGTTTTTCCCAATACAATCAGTGACAGGCCAGCATGCATTAGCAGCAGCGGGGGGGGTTTTTAAACTGATACATACGCAAAATGGTGTTGACAAATTAATTGTTGAACTTTGTTGTTACTTCTGTGTAATTTTTAAGGAAAATACCCAGTATCAAATATTTAGTGTTGCTGTATTCATTTCTGGCTGTGATATGATTTGTCTCTGATCTCGTCAGTCATTAGAATGTCTTAATGTAATTCAAATTTGGTGTATTTTCAGAGAGCCATAACATGAAATGATCATTTTATTGCATCATTTACTGTGGGGAAGGGAAATTAATTTAAAATGAGACATTTTTGCTTTAAAAATTTGTTTGAAAACTTTGGTATCTTTTTATGTAGTGAAACATTTTGTTCAAAACCAGTTTATATCTGTTTACACAGGGATGTCCTTAGATTTTTAATCCTGCATATTTAAGAATTTACATGCTATTTCTGTTTGGTAAACGAAACTTTCAGAAATAAATAGTTAAAACCAGCCCCAGTGTTTCAGCTTTTTCTGAGATTTTTTTGAATCACAGTTGGTTAATAAGGATTTTCTTCACTTCTTCTACACCTACATTGAGTACCTTTTCTGTCACACAGCCTATGCAGTTTTCCCGTAGGGACATATAATGGAGTTCGTCGAAGTGGAAAAAAGTGAGTCACGCTGTCATTTATTTACTCATGTAAGACAATAATGGTGTTGATAGTTACCCGGACATGCTTTCATCTCTTTAGATTGTGGAAAAACTGGGAGTTAAAAAGTCCTTGCAGACTAGACTACAAGTGAAAAGAAAGCAGTTAAGTCATAGCTACATGGTGGTTACTGTCTCATTTAAGGCTGTTTGTTGTCTTTTAGCAACAATGAGCAGAAACGTTGTTGCTCTAAATTTGCTAGAGTATTTTATTATACAAATTATGAAAAGGAAGTCCTATTTTCATGGTATAGACAGTAAAAGGATATTTACTATTATTTTATTATGCTTAAAATATTAGTTTAGATTCTAAAGTTATGTCTATCTGTTTCATGGGTACAAGTTATCTAATATTAAAAGGAAAAAAAAAAAAAAGTGTTTCCCGTGTTGTGCAAATAAAGCTTTCTCACTATTCCTGCATGGCGATTTCAAGATTCTAACTGTCCCATTTAACTCTGTTCCGTATGTAAGATTTTCTGTGTATCTGCTAGACTGATGACTACATTTCAGGTACAGGATTCCCTGCCTGCTCTGTTTTCCTTTCCAGCCCTGTGGGACTGAGTTTTAAGAGTTAGTGGCACTGAGCTAACTAACAGCAGAAGACCTTTTGCATGAGTGCTGTAAGAGTAACTTGGAATCACTCTGAATGGTAGGCTGGCTCTGATGGGTTTGTCAGAGAAGAGAGGATTCCTGACAGTGGTATCATCTGGTAGGAGTGCTTTGTGTTGTTTTAATTACTCATTTGCCTTAGCTAAAGCTAAGAGGAGTCCCACTAGGAGCCCAGTGAAATAGAGTAGAGCCCTGCATTCCCCAATCATCTTTGAGGCTTCCGCCTATCTGTGCAGTAGTTATGCTCCATAATGAGCTGGCCTGTCCCTGTCCTTCAGCTGCCCAGCTTTGGGGATCTGCAGTTCATATGGGCTCCCTTCTGGGTTTCCTTCCTGTGGACAGTGTGCACCGAATCCACAGTGGTTTGGGCTTACATCAAATGCCAGAAGCTGTGAAATATTCCTGCATGCCACGGTCAGATACAGCCCAGATTTCCAAAGGAAGGGAGAACAAAAGGGAGCCTTTTGCAAAAACTATTTGTTTCCCAAGAGAGCCACGTTACTGTGTTTTCAGCCTTGTTCCATAAGGGGTAACTCTTACACATACTCTGTTTATGTGATATGTTGAAAAACTGGTAATTACGTCTGAAGCAGTTAAAAGGTTGATGTACTTGGTGAGAATTTAGGACACAGGCAGGGCAATCCTGTATACAAAACTTTGATAATGAAACTAAAATTTACCACCTTTGTCATGTGGGAAAGATCAGTTTCTTTCTTAGATGAATCTGAAATCAAAGCTTATATTCTAAGGGTAATACTTTCGTTAGCTTCCTTGTTTGGTAGATTTTTTTCTGTGAGTGAAAGTGGTATGTCTGACACCAGAAAACATTGTTGCTTTGAAATTTTTGTGTATAAGTTAATTCTACATGTGAGGGGCATTGAAATCTCCATTGAAACCTCTACAGAAGATATAAAGAAAATGTGATACAGGTTTTACCTATCCTTGGTATTCCTTTCTTTTTGGCTACTGCACACCTTACTGTCTTCTCCCAACTCCAGTCAAGCGTGTAATGCTGCGTAGCAAAATATGAGATCAAAAATTGAAATGTGATTATTTTTAATTAACTTTCTGTATCCATAGCCATGCATCCTGCTTTTCTGAGATGTATAACCACATTTCTATCTAGCTAGCTAGTGTAAGTGAGAAGCAAAGATGGGCAGCATCAAGTATTCATCCCAAGCACAAGATTGCTCACAGTCCTTTTTCCACTGTCTTTAGTGACTGGACCTAGTGTCTAACTCCTAGACACTGGGTACGTACCCTTTAGCTGTCCTTAGCAAGTAATAAAGAATCAGAGACACTGCTTCCCATGTTAAATTCACCGGTGATCAGAATTCACTTGTGTGAAAAGCTTGTGTCTGCCTTTATTAGTGCCTCATTTATCTTCAGAGTTTAATATCTCCCTGGGTGAGCAACGGCATGGGAGGTAATCAGAAGTTTGATATCATGGCTTTAGGGAGTGCATTTTGTTTCCTTAATTGGTTTACATTCCACCTGTACAGAATCTGGCTTAAGGTATCCTAAGGTTTTTGCAAGGTAAGCATCCCTGAAATTCAAGCATAGAACTTCTGTCATGTCATATTTGTGCTATATTTATATATATGGTTTACACAGACTATTTTGACTATATATTTAATACTTTGCTTTTTCTCTCTCATCTGAGAGGGCATTTGTTTCTGTTTTTAAACAAGTATTTTTCAGTAATACTTGTAATCTAATTTAAAATGTAAAGTAAAAAAAGACATTTATAGATTTTAAATACTCTCTCCAGATGTTTGGACTTACCATTTTCCACCGAACTGTTTCAACAGTAAGTAATCAGAAAGTAAGTAAAGAATTTTCACTTATTCTCAGCAAACTGCATCCAGAGGATGAGAAGAACGCCTCCGCTAGATGAACTGCAGCCGCCTCCGTACCAGGATGATAGTGGTTCTCCTCATCTTTCATGTACGCCTTCTGAAGTTGGAGACAGTAAATGTGAATTTTCCCAGTGTAGCAACAGTCCAAGGTGTTCATATAAGTGTCCAAGCGAGGGAAGCACAGGACATGAAATAGAAAGCTTTCATAACAAAGGATATGAAGAGGATGTACCAAGTGATAGCACAGCTGTCCTTAGTCCGGAGGTAAATGAAAACAGAGTGTTCTGAAGCGTTGTGCAGTGCAACCTTTTGAGAGATTTCTTTTTTTTCCGAAAGATCAATGTGCAGGTATATGAACACTAATATTGCAGCTCATTTGTTAAAAAAAAAGTTAGTTTGTCAGAAAATATTACAATACAATTTCAGATTGTTCTTTATAGTTATCTTTTTGGCATCCTAACTTTCAAACAAGCTCCCAGTAAGAGTGGGTTTTGGTTTTGTTTTTTGTTTTTTTTAAACAAGTCAGAAAACTTCATCACACTATAAGGACTGTAGTCAAAATTCTTTTTCTTCCACGTAATTTTTCAAACAACTCAAATAAAAAACCCCATAAAAGTCTGTTAACACTTTTTAAACTGAACACCCTATAATGTAAAACGTATTTTATGGAAAAAAAAAATTACAAAGAATTCTTTTTAATTGTTGACAGGAGTATAGAGATTTGCTCCATTTAATTTTTCTTTTTTTTTCTGCTATAAACTGTAATGATATCTATTTATTTTTAGTATGAAGAAATAATCTTTTCTGACATACATTTCCTTGAAATGTCTTTAACAACCACTTACTGCACTGACATCTATGAATAAGTCTACATTAGTGATGTCATGTGCAGTAGAGGCTCTATTTGGTACAAATTTGTATTTTGTTTCTACCTGAAGTCTTAAAGTGGCTACTAGGGACCACTCCTGATGTGCAACAGCTGTTCCTTTCTTAGTAGATATCTTGGTAAGTTGATGTTACATGCCTGGGGTGTTGGTGCAACATCTGGAAGGCTCACCTGCTATGTGAATGCAAGGTTCTCCAGTAGCTTTATGGGTACATGTATCTGATGGTCAGCTAGGACCACAATCTCTGTGAACGTCATTGCTGGTAAAGACATAGTGTGTACATATGGTCCTTGAACCCTAACAGATTGCAGCAAATCTAATCCCAGTTCTCCCTGCTTTGTGTCACACCAGTCATTAATGTAAGCATACCCAATAAGAAGTGCGAATAGTGCCAAATTTTTTATAGCCACTCAACAACTTGAAGAATGAAGCTTTCAGAGGAATGAATTCCCATAGCTATGTAGCAATCAGTTTAAAATAAGAACATAACATTTTTTAATCCAAAAGGCTTTATTGTGGCATCTGTTGATTTACATGAACAAGCATGTCTTTGATGATATGAAAGTGCACAGGAAATACATTTGTTTTACCTACTTGGAATAACTTATTATACAAACAGTAGGCTGACCTGTACTTGTAAATATTTTGTTTCAATATCACTGTCAAACTAGCTGTTTTAAAAATATAGAGGATCAACATTTTGTTCAAAATTTGAAGTGACAATAAATAATTTTAAAATTAAGTTTAAGATACAGTTTTAGGAATGATGCCATTTACAGAAGGTTCAGAAAGTGTGTTGAAAACAGACACATCTTACACCGTTCTAGTAAAATTATGTTAATAAAGCCATGATAATTTTTGGCACATTTATAGAATCCTTGTGGACTGCAACAAGAACTGCATGTGCCAAGTAGATGCTGTAATTCCTGTATTCTTTGCTGGCATCTCACTGTGCTCTCAATCACTAGCCAGCTCTTAAAGCACTGTAATATCTTAACTTAAAAGTATGTGTATACTTGCACTGAAACAAGGTGGTTCTATCTTATAACAAATGTGTATGGATTTTAACATGTGGGGCATGGAAGAAGAGATCATAAATACAGCCTAATTTAATCTGAGCTATGTCTGATTGGCTTCTGGCTTTTGGCAGTGTTGGCCAGGTAAAGTCTTTTGATTTCTTCTTGGCTGCTAGTCAGCCATCTCCTCAGGCTTTCAGTGTTTAATTACCTTGTTTATGAAATGAACAAAAAGATTATAGTCACTTCATATTGCTTAGAGAAAGCCATGTATTTCCACACTAGATTTAATAATAGAATACAATAAATAAATTTTAAAAAAAGCTGCTTTTTTTTCTTCTTTTTCAGGATATGTCAGCTCGAGGATCATCTTCACAGCTTCCTAAACCTTTTGATCCTGAGCCAGTAGCTAAATATGGCACACTGGATGTGACTTTTGACTATGACTCACAGGAACAGAAGCTTTTGGTGACAGTGACAGCTGTCACAGACATTCCCACATACAGCAGGACAGGTGGAAGCTCGTGGCAAGTACACCTAGTTCTTCTCCCTATAAAGAAGCAGAGAGCAAAAACCAGCATCCAGCGGGGACCATGCCCTGTCTTCACAGAGACATTCAAATTTAATCACGTTGAGTCTGAGATGATTGGGAATTATGCAGTTCGCTTTAGACTGTACAGTGTACGTCGCATGAAAAAAGAGAGGATTGTGGGAGAAAAGATTTTTTACTTAACAAAATTGAATCTTCAAGGGAAGATGTCAGTGCCAGTGATACTGGAACCTTCTTACAGTCTGTCTGTGAGTATTAAATGAGGCAGATTAAGAATGCAGTGATATACAGTGTCCTGAATTTTGTAAGAATAGTGTGTGTATTTATAGAGTCATCACATGCACTCAATTTTTTTCAACAGTCATAGCACTGTATTAGCACAACGATAATTTCTGTAGAGTTTCTCTAAGTGCATTCACTTTCCACCTGCAAAAGCTTCCCATATTTTTCCTTTTAATTACTTAGAAATTTCCAGTCTATAAATAGGGATATAGTAGTGAATATATGTACATATGTATACATGCAGATACATATATATGTATTTACTAGTATAATCTCTACTCTGCTACCCACAGCATTCTAATTAAAAAAAAAGAAGGGAGGGGGAAAAAAAAAAGCTATACTAGCGAGTGTCTTCTATCTGTTGCAATTAAATCTTGGTTGCAATAGGTATTTTCCTTTCAAGAAAGAAACACAGGAAAGCGGAATTGCGAGAGCACAAAACATTTCTAATAACTTGGGCTTAGAGCCTTGTAAATAATTGATTTCTGGTTCAGTCTGAAGTAAAAAATAGTGTGAAAAGTAGTTCAAACTGAAAATAATTTTTGTTTTTTGAAAAAAAACGCTATCTATCTGACGAACAAAACTTTTTGTACCCCAAAATAATTTAAATATTTTTAATAAAGTAAATCAACAGTAATTAAGGGTTAACCTAGGCATCACTATCAAAAAACATAGGAGATCACTGTATAGGCAGTGATCAGTACCTCGTTTTTCTTTTTTGTAAGTATTTAAGTGTGCTTTTATCCAGAAAGAGAATGTTTGTGATGTTGTGGTCAGCACTTCCTAGACTAGAGTGCTTGAATGTTCATTGCTTATGAGCTGTGTATGTGCTAAATAATGGACATCTGGGGAAAAAGAAGGTGATTTAGCAAAGGCATCCTTATTTGGATATTGTATGTGGTTTGTGGTTTTTTTAAACTGTCAATAAACAAAAAAGAAGATGAAAAGAGAAAGAAAGGAAAAGATTTTTTCAGGTGAAACAATGCAGTTAATTTGTTCTGCATTTTCAAAAACAGTTTGGGTCAATTGAAATGGCATTTCTGTTGAACATGAGTATTACAAAAATAAATACTCAAAATAAAATGCCATTGTATTTAATGAGTAAAAATATATTAATTAGAATTAGTAAAAGCTGAGACTAAAACTTGTATCTGATAGAGAATCAACTGACAACAGGACAACTTTGTTTTTTATGATTCCTTAAGAAGTACCAATGAGTCTATCCCAAGGATGAAGGGGTTCACTTACCTAGTGTGAACTTTCCTAATGCAGACTTTGCTAGTTTCACAGCTAGGAAAAAAGCATCCCATTAAATAAAACATTGAATATTCTAAATGTACTTGTTAAATTTGTGTGTGTTTTCAATACTTTCTGGTATAAAATTTACCAAAGTCAATGAAAGAGGCTTTTGATTGATTGGTATATCCATATGTGCATTGGTTATTATTCTGTATTATTTTGTTGAGCTTTTGTGTCAGGGAGAGTAAAAACAAATTCCAGAAGGCATCAAAGATAAGAAGATTGTTATTTATTTTCTGTGATGGTAAGGGATGCCATGTCTGCATTTTACTCTCCTCCTTATTTTGTGAGGAAGGAGCAGGAATAAGGAGTATTGGTAGGAAGTGAAAGTATCTTCCAAAGTTTGTTGCTGTAGTGGGGTTCAGGCAGATTTATCTTAGCCGCCCTGCCTCCTGTTGCTGGAAAGGAACTTCATAGTCTTGATAGCTTGAATAAGGATCCGTGGCTTTTTGGAAATATGCAAATCAGTTTTTAATTCTTTGGAAATTCATTCATAGCCAAGTTTATAGGTAGTTTTCTATTATTATCTATAGCCTATATCGTATTTTTTCAGTGAGGAGATCTATTACAGGATTTAACATATAGTTATTTCGCAAGAGCGTAAAAATTTATTGTGTTTTTAGGATGGAAGGGGGCGGCATCCTCAGTCACTTGAGTTCAAGCCCTTGTTATTGCAGACAGACATGGCATCCTGATCACAAATTTGTGAATTTTCATCTGAAAACATCAGGTTGTTTCATTTCCAACCTGAATTTCTTCATGACCAATTTATAACCATTTGTTCTTATGCCAGCATGGTCCTTAAGCTTAATTAGTTCTTACCCTTCTCAGGTGTTTGCCTCAGTCAATTTATACGCATTGGTCGTACTCCTTCTCAACTGTCCTTTTGCTAGAACAAACCAACAACAAGCTTTATACCCAAGTAATCATAAATGCCAGGCAGGAGTTATTTAATAAGGGAAGGTAAGGTTGTTTCAATTCGGAGAGATCCAACTGTTCAGGCATTTTTGTAATTATAAAATCCATGATGAGGTACATTGTAAATTCTGAATTAAATTTGCCTTGTTCAGTTGCAGAGTGTTTTGTTGCTGTGAAGTGTTTATATTTGACAGCTTTTTTATGAAGATTTTTCTTGGACACATGACAGTTGCCCTATTTTTTCCACTGCTTCTCATTATATGGATTTTATATCTTAAATATACCTTCTGTCACTGAAACTTCCTAATCCATGGGAACATCTATGCTAATCTCTTCTGCAGAAACATATTTTATTTGCTTCTGTCTGTGCCTGATATATTAATGTATTTTATTAGCTAATCATCTGCCTTCTGGTTGTATAAGAACAGTTCGTATCCTGTGAAATTTAGTATGTTTTTCAGCTATACCTTAAAGCTGTTCTCAGGGGAATCTGGTTAAAGGTCGACCAGCAAGTTCAGTGCCTTTGAAACATAGTAGCATGCTCACATGAGTGGGGCGTGCAACTCCTGTTATTGTTAAAATGTGGACAAGTGCATGTCATGGTGAGTACATGACACTAGTACGTTCCTTAAATAGGTTTCAAAGCTACACATGGCTTTATATTTACAAATATATTCACTAACTATCTTCCTCACCCAAGACTTTACCCTGTTCCTCACCTTGCTACATTACGTATGATGTCTTGCATTAGCAGCTATTATCCACAGTACTATTGCCGTTTGCCTTTAACAGTTCTGTGTCGCTGCAGTTCTCCCACATAACAGGGAATTCCTCACTCAGTATCCTCAGTCCCCTTATTTATCGCAGCCTTCCCTCCAAGTTCAGTGTAGGTTTGTGTGAGGAAGAAGCAACAGAACTAATATGGGCTAGCCAGAGTGTCGTTGTCCCTGTGATCTGAGACTGTCCCTTTCAGGTTAGATAGAAAGTGGCCATTGCATCAAAAGTTAATATCAGGGCTGTACCTTGTGGTTTTGTCTGAGTATGGTTTGCTTAGGAAGACCTTTGTTGATCCTTTTAGAGAAATTTTCCTTTTAGTCTACAATGGTAGACAAATTTTTGTTCACCCACTTTGGAGTTTGGTATCTATTGTGATGTTGTTTATTTTTCTTCAAGAAATCCCCATGGACCTGTTTTCAGTTGCTTTTCATTCTTCTCAAGCAAAGAAATTTTCCTGACCGTGAACAACAGCCTCCGGTATGATGTGATTATAAAAACATGTAAGCAGTTTATTGAGTGAAATCTGTTTGGAAAAGATCAAGAAAACAAGTGTAATCCTCTTCATCATCCCATAGGTTGCGTTTTGGTGTAGAATAACAACAATCAATCATGTTTTAGATTTTTTTGATTGATTTTTGGAAGTATAGTTTCGATGAGCAAAACACACCTCTTCCCGCTAAGCAAATTTAGTAATCGTTCATTATGTGTTGTCAATAACAAGATGTTTGCTGTGGCGAATTAAGTTTCTTTTTCTTTCTTTCTATAACTTTCTCCATTTCTAACATGTTGAACTCCCAGATGTGATCCCTATAACAAAGAATAGATGGTATAGACATTCATATGTGCTTAAAGGATTATTTTGTGTATATTTACTATAAATATCTAGAGTGTCTGAGAATTATTTTAAATATAATTTTTTTGAGTGAAGGCATTTATGCATGCAGTGTATAAAAATGCTCACTCTTGCACATGCACGTGCATGCTCTCTCCACTTTGAGAGCAATGGTTAGTCATCTAGTATAGTTGGTTTATGCATGGTGCTTAAGGCATTTGTTCCGTGTTGCCCTTTGTGTGGAATATCATTGGTATTCTTTCTAATGGATGCTTATTGGTTTATAAAAAAAGGAAAAAAACCTTCAGAGTGGTATTTCTTTCTTGTGAATTCTTGTCCGATATAGAGTCAAGCTGTCAGGTTTTGTGCAAATCCTAATATTTTAGGCCCATTGGTGTTCTTACGGCATGGTCTATTCAGGATTGTATTTGGAAGGCTAAATACTAAAATTCATGTTTATAAACATATCTTCACTAAATATTAGCTACCAGTACGATACTTTAAAACAGCTAATGAAAAAATGGATAAGACTTGTCTAGAGGGGAGAAAAAAAAAAAAGACTCAAAAGATTTTGCTCATAGTATTTTATTTAACTAGAATTCTACCTAAAATATCAGTTTCTGTGTGATGGTGCATAAATGTTTTCAGTTAGCTTGTAAAAATTGCGTCCATCAAAGTAAGGGGCAATTACCTTTAAACACTGAACACATTCTTATCTCGGGAATAGCTTTCTGAATTCATTTGAGTTAGTGGTGTAAAACATGGAAGATCAGAGTTAGTCCTTTGACACAGTGAGAAAGATGACTCGTGATTTTTCTGAAGAAAATTATTAGGTTACTGGAAAATGGTGATCATGTTACTGAGACTGCAGGAGAACTTCACAGTACTTGGCAAATGAAGTGGACTCCCTGTGTTTGGCTGGTTGTGCAGGATTTCATGGCAGTATCAGCAAGCGGCAGCCATTGTCTTCTCAGTGTCATGGCTGCCTCAACTTGTGTGCCTTTGTGTGGTGTTCCCCACGCACTGCTCATGGCAGCTCAGAAGATAAGTGCTAACCCATGACTCTCTCTTATCAGGTCTTCATCAGGGCGTTGGGGGGTGGGGAGAACCCAAATACAACTGTGGCTACTGTGGTCTAAAACCAGTGGTGTGTCCACACTGTTCTAACAGATGCAAGTTTTAAAAACTCACATTAGAATCTGACCAGATGATAAGGACCTCCCACTAGATAAGTCCAGTCGTCACAGTTAAAAATTGATTCGCTTTCCAAATCAGTGCTATTTGCTCCTGTTTTTTTCTTCTGCAAATATGCCTAATCATTCATGGCAAACTTTGGCATGTAATTAGTCTATTCATCAAAGAAACACTGGACTAGGCACTGAGACTGTGGGACTGTTTCAGTCCCATGTAGAATAACCTTGATACTTTATTAGAACACTTTTAGATAGATATCAAGAATTTTTTTTACAATCACAACTTGTCTCAGGTGACTGCAGCCATTCTGTCAACTCAGGAGCAAAATGGTTGACCGGTTTCAACATGTGCTGCTTGTTTTTCGTAAAAGTATCACCCTCCACAACAGTAATCAATGATTTCTGTCACAGATTGAATCATGGAATCATGGAATTTAGAGTTGGAAGGGACCTCTAGAGATCATCTAGTCCAGCTCTCCTGCTGACTTAGGAATGCCTAGAGCACATTACTCAGGACTGCGTCCAGGCGGGTCTTGAAAATCTCCAGAGAAGGGGACTCCACAACCTCCCTGGGCAGCCTCTTCCAGTGCTCTGTCACCCTCACCGTAAAGAAGTTTTTTGTTATGTTTGAATGGAGCTTCCTATGTTCCAACTTGTGCCCTTTGCCCCTCGTCCTGTCACTGGGAACCACTGAAAAGAGTCTGCCTCCATCCTCCTCCAACCCACCCTT
>VYXH01006801.1:81905-127053 GCA_013397275.1 Burhinus bistriatus | reverse complement strand
TGTTATGGGAGACAGTGTCAAATGCCTTGCTGAGGTCAAGGTAGATGACATCTACTGCTCTCCCCTCATCCAGCCAACCAGTTATAATATCACAGAAGGCTATCAGATTGGTCAAGCATGATTTACCCTTGGTAAATCCGTGTTGACCACTTCCAGTAACTTCCTATTCTTCAACGTGTTTGGAGATGACATCCAGAACAAGTCGCTCCATTACCTTCCCAGGGACAGAGGTGAGACTAACCGGCTTGTAGTTCCCTGGGTCCTCCTTCTTGCCCTTTTTGAAGATTGGAGCGATGTAGGCCTTCTTCCAGTCCTCAGGCACCTCTCCTGTACCCCATGACCTTCCAAAGATGATGGAGAGTGGTCTAGCAATAACATCTGCCAGCTCTTTCAGCACTCGCGGGTGCATCCCATCAGGGCCCACGGACTTACAGATGTCCAGCTTGGCCAAAAGTGAGCCTCTCAAGTGAGCTATCCAGAAATGCTAGAATGTTTCCTCAACCTGTACAGAAATTCATATTCAGTTATTTGAATGAATTCAGAGTAAGAGGCAATAGTCCTTGCAAGTTGTTTTAAACTTTATAACTAAATTCATTGCTTCAGTCCTCTCACGGATCATTGATTATCTGCACTGTGATCAAGAGAAGGACCTTTGCCATCAGAAGGCTCTGCCTTATACCATCGTAGGCCTGGGCGGTATTGCTGCTATTTGTACATTGAAAATTAGGTCCAAGATCAGTTCAGAAGGCTTTCCACAGAGCAACACTTCAGGGTTTGTTCTGCCATGTCTATGCTAGCTCAGGTTGTGATTCTTGTTCTATCAGTTATTTAAAGAATGTAAACATTTTCCAAATGAAAAATCCTAATTCTCTGGAACCCAGTGTCTGACGTCTTATAAGGCTGTGTGAGCCCTAAGTTGAATCTTGGACATCCACCACATTTCTCAATTAATTTGCATTTCTTACCTTTATTGCAGGTCTTTTTTTGTAAGGTACAAGAAGAATAATTTGATTCCAGTTATTGCTGACAGTCATGGGTAGCAGAGCTAATAAAAATGCTATCAAAGTAGTATTTGTATACCATTTCTGGGATATGCTGACCAATGTTGCAAGTGAAAGTATTCTGAATGTACATGCCTTTGCCATGGCAGAGTTAACAAAGTCCACCTGGTCTTCAGGTTTTTAGAGGTTTTAAAAAAAATGCCAGCATAACACCAGGGCTTTCTTCAACACATTAGCAAAACCAGAACTTCAATTTAACATTAACTTTCAACTCCATTGTGATCTCCAGATGGGAGGCAAGTTGCTACTTTGGTAACTAGATCTATTACCATGACCCTGAATGTAGGATACTGGGAGAATTCTTTGAAGTCAGCAATGTAAAGAATTCCATCTATTTGTCAAAATCCTCACTTGGTCACATAGCCAGAGTAATGATTGTACATTGTCTCTCTATCCTAGTATCTGTGCACTGAATAAAATACCAATTAAAAACTGGTATCTTTTGCCTTTAATCAATGAGTTGCTTGAAAAAAATTCACTCAGTTTGGTCCCCACAATCTTTGATATTTGCATCAGCAAATAATGAAACTACATTTCAGATATAGTATTACTATTTTGAGTATATGATGATGCTTTAAAGTCTCTAAAATGCCCCCAGTCAAATGGCAGCAGGCTGTGAATGACTGTTCTAGATTAAATCAAAGTAATCCCCTTGAGCAATACTCTTACTTCCTCAGAAAGCCAGTCCATCAATGACAAACACATTGTCTAGAATTGTATGTCTAGTTTTGATCATCTTCCAAAAAAATATAAAATGGAAAAAAAAGCAAACTCCTCAATACATAAAGCTAGAAAAATGAGAATTTCATTTGGTATCTGTGAGATTCTCAGACTATCATAAGTATGATCTCCCAGCCTGGATTGCAATTTTGAAGAGCAGTAAGGAAAATAATCATACTGCAAAAACATACTGTAGACTTCCCAGACATGGCTATGTAGAAGGAGTTATAAGTAAAGATTATCAAGGTTGTCACTAGCATGAAATTTCTTCTTTTGAAGACTACAAGCTGCTGCTTAAATCTTCCTCAAGCAACTCTTTCAGTGGAGATATATTAATTAACTTTTGAATCCAAGTGAAAATTCCGTTTCCCTTAGAGATACTGCCTTTTCCAACTATTTTGTTTTCTTATAATTCAAATTCTTCCTTGTTTGCATGTATATATACGTGCAAACATCTCACTTTTGATACTGCCTTTCAAGGAAAAAGAGAAAAAGGAGAGAAAAAAAGAGAAAAGCAAAAAAACCAGAAACAGTTCCTGTTTGCAGCTTTGAGCACCCTTCAGCAAAAGCACGTGCACTGTTTTCCTCCAATTTATTTCTATTGGGGGAAATCCTAATCAGAGACATTGCACAAACAGATGAGGTTACCTAGTCTGCAAATTTATGACTTACATGTTTGTGGAACTTTCAGTTTTAGTTTTTGGTTTTCTTACTAGGTGATTCTTCTCCTGGGCTTTGGAGTGTAATGTAAGTGTTCTTCTTTAGGGTTCTTCATTTCAGACTTGAGGATCTCCAGGTAATCACTTCTTTTGTATACTCAAGTAGCCTGTAATTGGTATCAGATAAACATTTCTGTTCATAGGGTGCCTTTAGCAAGACTAAGACTTTTAGTCTTAGTGTGTTAGCCTCTTTGCCAAGCTTGGCCCTCATATTATCTGACCTTGAGCTGCATCTTTCACAGCTCCAGTCTTTCTTTTGGGCTTAATCAGCTGTCAGGTGGCCCCGGGAGAATTCATCTTATCTCCACCTCTTGCCCTTCTTGTGGTGTATATGATAGCTCTAAGAACTGAAGCAGATCCCTTCCAACTGCAAACATCTGGTGATCCTCAGATCATGAGATTAAACATGACCTGAACCAATCAAAAGGGGCACCACTAGCAGATTTAATTAGGCCTGGGTGGACTGTTAATTGCGAATAGTTTAACTGACAAATGCATTATAAACATACCTTTAATGTTATAGATTTGTTCATTGTGAAAAATAATTTCATGAATGTTTATGCAATCAAATACTAGTCTGTAGATTGACTACTCATAAATTATGCTTACTGTTTGATCGCTGAATCTTCTCTTTTTCCAGTTCGAAAGAGTCTAATCAAGAGAGAAAAGAGAAAAATGATAGTATTTGCCATTGATCTCCCCAGTGACCGTAGAGGGTAACTCCATCTGGACAGAGCATTGTCATTTATAGAAGTCTGTGGTCTTGGAAGCTGTCCCACAGTAACATCTCCATGGTCTTACAAGTTAGACGGGGAGTAAAGAGAGGGGGAGGTGTCTGGCTAGGAGCTGTTAGCGTAGTTTCATCAGGAGTACAGGTAGAATGTCTGCATTTTGTGTCAGATGTTCTTCACTAAATTGTTAGCGCAACCATCTAACAACTTCTAGTGCTTGAATGTTTCTTTATGCTACATGTCTTGTCTCAGAAAACAGAATTAACTAGTAAAAGGCCTCTTGCCTCTTTTCCTCCCCTCGCCTATGGCTGTATAAAAAGCTGGTAGACTTTTGCGGTATAAAAACAGAGCACTTTTGTAAATGCTGTAAATTCCATTGTACATTCATTTCCAATTGCTTCCACTGCTGCTCAGGTTTGCTGTGCAAATTTCAGGCCCATTAAGTCTGTGGAACAGCTAGGTGACCTTTCATAATTTGGCAAGGAAGTCAAAGGTGTAATTTAAATGTAGACAAATAAAAGTTATGGAAAACTTCAGATGCTTCCCTTTCTGTAGGAAATTAATGTTTTGTTCTGCAGAGCTGATAATTTTAAAAACATTTAGACACAAAGTACTGATAGTAAGTTCTCATGAAATACGAAAAGCAACACAGAAATCTCGCTGTCAACTTGTTCAAAATCTTTCAGAACAGTGGAACATTGTTTTGCCATTATTAAGAATATATGTATTTTATTTTGTCATTTTCATTTTGTGACTATATTATAGTATCCTAAAGTTTGAAAACAAACCTTATTTTAATAATGCTGTATTTTTCTTATTAGAAAATCCACAGACTTTAATTTTTACTAAAATTAATTAGTTTTAAATTACTTTAAAACTGAAATTTATGTAGAATCATCATGTATCTAAGGAGGTTTTATAGCTCTGTACATTATAGTATCTGTGATAAATTAAAACTGTGCATAGAATTTTTAAGGTTTTAGTCCCTTGACTGTAGTGAATGATAGAATTATTATTTTTCATTTGATCTCCATTTTCCAGTGTTTTCATCTGTGAGAATATGATGTGTTTTGTAAAATTCTGCATCCAGAAGTCTTTTTTTTTTCTCTTGAGAGTAAAAAGCAAGGTAGAGCAGAAGCTTTTGATGAGACATGTGAATTTTATCACTTCAGATAATCTGATTTTCAACTACATTAATATTAGTTTAATAATCAAAACAATTCTGTATTTGATGTGAAGAATACCATTAATGTTGAATGGATTTATTTGCTAAAGATTTTTAAATTAGAATTTGTGAATAGGAAGTCCTGGTAATTTTTAAATCATGCCATTCCACCCAAAATAAATATGTTTCAAAATCAAATTACATGATGGAAATATTATTAGAATATTTACTTTCATGTTTGTGATTTATGTTGACTTAGATATTAATACTGTAAAGTGTTAAGTACATTAATAAAAATGCATATTATACTTAATTGGAACATACTTCAAGGAAACTATTAAGCAAAAAACCCAAATAATTACCTGTCATAAATAACTATGCTTTCCTAAACTTGAATCTTTGTGAGATGCCTAAAACTGTATGTTTCAATGTTTGCAAGTTCAGGTTATTAGTTTAAAGCAAAATACTGATAGCTATATGTTCTCTTAATTTTACTATACAGGACAGCCAGCTACAATAGTAATTGGAATTTCCTGCCTAACATGTTGTGAAGATAGTTAGCTTTGTACGATTTCAGAAGTATCCGTTTTCTTTAAAACAAAAAAACCCACCACCACCACCACCACCCCAAACACCAGAAAAACCAAACAAAAAAACCCCCCAAAAAAACCAAACCAAAAAAAAACCCCTAGAACATCCAGCTTGGCGACCATTTATAATCAGGTATTTTTTAAAATCACCAAAGCCTCAAAATAAGAATGGTATACAGTACAGAGATAAACCTTTTTTAAAAAAAATAAACAGAAAACAATCACCTTTTTTGACACTTGCTTCTTCATTTAATTCTTCTTTTGCAACATCTGTGCTAAATTTTATTATTATTGCTCTTAATAATGATATTATTTCAAACATTTAATATTGTTTTGAGCATCATGTTAACACTTGAGTTCTACCTTTAGAAACTTCTAGAAACAAAAAGTTGATAACTTCCTGCAGGTATTAGTATATGGGAAGAGTTCCAATTGTTTAGTTTAAGGAACTGTTTTGTTATGAGTATTCTATTTTTGAGGACTTCCTGTTTTCAAGTATATCAGTCCTCAGAGTTCCTCCATGAGTTAGGGGAAACACAAGCAGAAGTAATGAGGAACTGAGGCAAACATCTCCACAAAAGCATCAAAGTGTCCAGTATAGCAGTGGGATTTAGATGCTAGAATTCAAAATTATAAAACTCCATTCTTTGACATGCCTAATTATTTTACATCCCTCTGTTTTCAGGGCTGAGTTCTTCAGGTGGTTTACGTTCTCTTTCCCAGGAATGATCTTGATACTTTTTCAAAAGTATTTTAGCTTTGAAACATGTTTTTATAAAGTGCCTAGTCCTTAAGCCACTAATGAGGGATGTGGAGCCTCTAGGTTTGGTTTTCTCCTCCTCTCTGACTCGCAGAGCAGAAGTAGGGGATGGGCTCCAGGCTAAGAGCTGGTCTGGAACTGGTCTGTTTGGTGCCTGGGTGCTCTCATCACCTCAGCAAGCTTTTGCCTCAAAGTGGAACAGTAGCTTCAGGGTTCAGTACTGGGCTGGTGATTAAGAAAGATGAATACTTTTATCTAAAATGTTGGAGACCTGGATTCAGTTCCCTCTTTTGCCTACTAGGATTCAAATTTCCTTTCCTAACCTTTCAGTTGTATTGATATAGAAGTAGAAGAAGGTAATGTGCAAGAGTTCTTTAAGAGATTAGTGGTATAACATTAACATTTAAAATTTAAGAGAGACATTTTTGACAAGTAACATGCTGTGAATCAGATTTTTGTTGCTGAAGGATTGTCAGCAAGGTTTCATCTTGCCTGTGTATATTTTGAAAAGCCAAGAGAATCAGATGTTCTTGTTTCATAAGCCTACAGAAGCATGATTTTAACCTGTGCAATGAGGAAAATGAACTTTCAGCTGCCCTCAGAGCATGGACACATTAATCTCTGTGATTAACTCCAGTTGGCTTAAGAGCAGAATTTGTAAGCAGAACTTCAGGGTATAGAAAAATAACAGTAGGAGATGAATATGTAAGTAACAAATACCCTGTTTCCATGGAATTATGGTGAAAGAAGACAAATAAATACATTTTACTTATAATTGTTGCAAGTAGAGGTTTCTCCGTGTTGTTAAAGAGCAGAGAAAAAGACTGTTGAAAATACTTCTGTCCTGGTTTGAGTGACACAGGACTAATTTCTCTTCTAATGCTTGGGAAAACTGCACTTTTAGAAGACTCTAGTGTCTGAATTTGTAGAAATATTTACCTTATAGCCAGCTATGGTACGTGGGTTTCAAGATCTCTGCATTTTTGAGTTACCCACGTGCAGGGATGAGGAGGAGCAAGACCCAGGCACTCGACCCAAGCTGGCCAACAGGATTATTTCATACCATAAACGTCATATTCAATATGAATTAGAAAGTTTGCTGTGAAGTTCTCTCTTCTGTGATGGCTGTGATCCTGAAAACTTCTTGTCCTGGTGCCAGACCCTTGAGGCCTTCCCTTCCTCCCGAAACCATAGCACTCACAGTGTCTGACATTTGCTGTCCACTGCTGGGAGTGTACAGCTTCCTACTGATAGAATTGGCTGAGTATAACCCTTGTATATTTTATATTGGTATTGGGATCAATATTGGTGCTTTAGTGTTATTAATGTTAATTATCTAGTCTTATTCTATTAAATCTGTTTATATTTCAGCCCTCGGATTTCCTTGTTTTCTTCCCGATTCCCCCTTCCTGGTTGGGGAAGGGTCATCGGGTGATAGAATAATTGTCTAAACGACAATAAATTGTTGTGGGTTTCTCAAACCATAACAGCTTCTTAGGGGTTCAGGTCTGACACCATGCATTGTATGTGTTCACTTCCATTGGCACTAGGGAAAAAAGAGTGTTTTTTTTGTGATTGCTGACTTTTGTACAATAGGAATATGTGAAATACAAATACCACTTAATGGGAATGTTTTTATTATGTATTTATTAAAAAGTAATGTGTCTTCCCTAGATAATATATGCAAAGAAGTCATCAAGGGCAATAGTTTGGAGAATTAGTAATTAAATTTTTGTAGAATATAATGCATATTATTCTTACAATCCAGTGAAAAGCAGTGATTCTTGTAAATCTGCCTGACTTTATAATAAAGTACTGTCCTGTGGTGTATATGGGAAAGGTTTAGGTCCCTTGCACAAAGCTCTGCACAAAGCTGAAAATTTGTAATTTACTGTAGTAAGACAGACCTTTGAAACAAATATTTTGAGTAGATTTAACCTAATGGTTTTTTTGCTTGTGTTTATTGTTAATGTATTTTTGTTATGGCAAAATTGACAAAAATAGGTTAGAGATTTAGCATTAATATCCTGGAGACAGCCTCAAGAGACAGTTCCTTGCACTGTGGTCAGATCATCAATACCTTGACAGTTCATCTGCGTTCTTAAAAATCTGCAGGTCAGATTTTACAACAGTTTTTACTAGGCTATTCTAGTGCTTCACTGACCTTGAAAGGCTTTTGCTATTATGGAACCTTAGTCCTTTTTTCCCTGCGTATTAAAATACATACAGTTTTTATAGAGGAAGAGAAGGAAGAGTTATAAAAATAAACTTACGTAGACAGATTATTTCAAACAAATAGTAACTTTTGGTCTAAATAGTACGTTTCCCACAGTGGAACTACAGTATCAAAGTGGCCCGCAGATAGATTGAATGCAGATCTGTATGGAGATGAAAAGCATCTGGTAGCACTGTAATGTTGTCATGAGATGAAAGCTTCGTTGTAGCTAAGTTTATATTCATGTTGTACCAATTAGCAATTTCAGTGTTAATACTTTACAATTTGGCATGTGATCATGAAGCTTATATTTTGAGCAGGTAAAAATGTCTTCATGTCTTACTTTTTTCTTTATGAGTTTGTTAGCACTCTTCTTGAATTTTGGCTATGTAAACAGAAAAAAACTTCTAAAGAGTGACTTGAAAAACTGTTATCTTTAATTCTAGTACATCTTATGGACTTAGCACAAAGTCAGTTTACTTACCAACAGATGTGATTATCACAGAATACCTTACTTGAAACAATGAATGGATTTCCAGAATGTGAACAATAAAATCTGTGCTGGAGAAAATACTTTTGAGAAGACATCTAATAATACTCAGTATCCCTGTTTTTAACTTTGTCCTGCATGAAAAGTCTTTATTCAGTTGTTGATCTGAGCCCTGTTGATCTCAGCTGTCTTTTTACCTTCCCTGGTTCTTGTTTCTTCTTCTCTTCCTCATAGGATCTTTCTGTTTTCTTTCAAAAGAAAACTGGCAAAATACAGCCTCTCCTACTTGCCCCCAAACTCTTTGTTTTCTCCCTTATCATAGACACAGAAATTATACTTTGGTTTATGTCGTTTAACTCTGTTTTTACCCAGTAACATCAGTCCATCTTCTAATCTGCTTCATGCCTCACTGCTTCATTTTTCTTCTTAACATCTCACTTTCTTTTATATTAAGATTTTCCAATTCATAACTGAAAAGCAGAGTATTTTTAAAAACACATTTGGGTCAGCATGAAACAAAATGGGCTGGAGTCTTTTTTTTGGTGTGAAATGGAAAATAAAATATTGTTTAGATTGTTTCTTCAGTGAATTTGGTTGCTTTATTTTAATGTCTTTAAACTTCTGTCACGACAGCATTTTGTAGGAAGGAGATTCAAAGGTTATTGTACACTAAGAATTAAACAACATGCTCTTGTTTGTTTCAAACCTGCCACCTTT
Organism: Burhinus bistriatus; assembly: GCA_013397275.1. Classification (NCBI taxonomy): domain Eukaryota; kingdom Metazoa; phylum Chordata; class Aves; order Charadriiformes; family Burhinidae; genus Burhinus; species Burhinus bistriatus. The sequence goes on along the minus strand of VYXH01006801.1, from coordinate 117,885 downwards.
CGCAAAACAAAAGGCAAAATATTTTGTTTTAGACATTTAAGTTAGACCCTCACTCCAGATTTTCATCAAGGCTACATCTACCAATTCTTTCTGTGCAACATTTCTAGGGTACAGCCACTTAATTGCATTTCCATCCACTTACAGATCTGAAGCATCACCTAGGTCTTCTTATCCCACCGTTCAACTGGTGAGATCCTTTTCTCTGGCCTTGACAAACACAGTCTTGTCCTTCTCACATCCACTCAGGATTCTGTTGTAAAGGAATGATATTTCTAGCCCATCCTTATGTAACTTTGTAGTATCAGACTTGTTTCATTTTTCAGTTGTTTTCTCCCTTCTCTGTAATATCACACAGAAGCTACTTGTCTTCCCTTTCAAGGTACTTTCGGATTCATTCCCACTCAGTCATCACTCATTTACTGTTTACTACTACTAGCATTCTAAATGTTACTCTCATACTCATTGTAATCAGTTTAACTCTGTCATAAATTGATTTAGACTGAGTCCCTATTACAACATCAGTGAACTGTACCAATGAGTCACAATTAGGAAAAAGTGCTATCATCACCTTCTCTCCGCACAGATGTCAAAGCCTTTTGAGGGTTTGAGGGGAGGTGTTACCCAGCTGCTTGCTTTGTGTTATGTCTCTTTTGTGGACTTGCAGCAGGATCACAATCAAATTTAAGACCTAAGCTTTCTACAGTATCAGGTTGACTGTGGTTAAATTCCTGGCCCAACAAAACAATGAGATGAATAAGCACCATAGGGATAATGTGTTACAATCTTAAAAGACCAGAAAACTTAGGTAATACCTGCAGTTGTGACAGGCTGAGGCTTTTGGGAGTGCAGTGTATACTGTGACTGCTGAATCAAGCCATCTTTCTTTTGAACTTTCCCTTTTGTTTTTTACTGTAAGTTAGGAATCAAAAGTTTCCTGTTTTCTGAGCGCCAAGAACCAGAGAATAAATGTATACTTGGAATTCATTTTCAGCAATTTACAATTTGCAACCCATTTGAAATTTATTCTTGGAATTGAATAAAGAACTTCTAGACAAATAACCAAACATGTAAAATTCAGAATTTGCAGCTTAGAGGATGGAAGTCGAGAATTTTGTTGAGGTCCTTTAGTAGTAAGAATACATTTGCGAACAACAGTGAATTTTTATTAATGAGGAACTGGATTGCTACTTGAAGCTTCTGTCAGACTTCGTGGAAATGTTCTTTTGAGAAGGACTAGTTAAAATGTCACTATGAAAGCTATTATTGTAGGTTCATCATTTCTTCTTGTAGGTATCGCTTCTATAATTTGAGGTTTGGGCTTTATATGTCAGATTATGTTACTTGCTTTTAAAGTTAACTTTTATCTTGATGAGGGTTTGTGCTATTTAGGTTTTAGGACCGATCTACGCCCATGTCAGCTGTTGCTGGAAATGATAGAGACATTTGGAATCTGGAAGAATCAGCTTCACAAAATCATGACTCCTTGAAAGAGTGCTGCCAGATTCCCACATGAGTCAAGCCATATTTGAAAAATCTGTGGATCTAATTTATGTTTTTTCTGAGAGAATCATAAAGGGATGTACTGATAATTCAAAAGTGTCTTCTTGGCTACCAAGCAAATTGCTGTGCCATTGGCTAAATTCCATTCAGTTTCTTGTTTTCAGTGCTACAACTCTATATGCCAGTGCATGAAAGCAAGAAATGAAAGTAGGAACAGGTATGGTATGATTAGCATGGCAGCATAAAGAAAGTATATGGGTTTTTTTATTTTTTTAAGGCCAATAATGAGGGGTTAAAGTGATAAAAATGAGTATTAGAAGCTCCTGTCAAAGATGTAACATGGTGAGAATGCATGAGAGATCTGAATTTTTTGGAAGCTTGCAGGGTGGAAATTAAAGCATCACTTGCTGAGGCTTAGGATGGCATTCTTCCTTTCCCACCCTAGACAAAGGGTCTATTGCAATTCTGTATCCCTGGAACAATTAAATTCCTTGTAAGCTAATTTATTCTAGACAGAGTGCATTTTTCCATTTTCATGTGTTCTGTTGTTTTGCTACTCATAAGTTCTCAGTCTAGAGAATAACCTTTACAAAAGATGAATAAGAATTTCCTGCATTTTTTTATCTTCAAAGTTCCACTAGTGTTTTCCATTTTTGGAAAGTAAAAGATCCAAGGTTTAATGTTCTCCAGGATGCTGACAAATTATATTACAGGTCTTATCTTAGCAATTGAAGCAAATAGGGACAATAAAGGCTGCTCTTCATCTTCTGCTATTATTTCTCCTCAATTATGAAGCAAAGGAAACACAAAATTAAGAATTATTTTAATTCCAGACTGCTTTAGTCTTTGTTACTAGTCTAACATGTGCAAACTGAGTGTATATTAAGGATGTACACTGCTGATTGGGTGATTGAATGGAACTTATATTATTGTCAGGACGCTGCTTTCCTAACTTTTCTATGCATTATTCTAAAAATTGACTTCCCAGTAACATCATTGCATAAAATACATAGAACTTTTTATCTGCTTTATAGGGTTGTGACTCTCAAATGAGCATGTCAGAAGTGTCCTGCAGTGAAAGTACCTCGTCTTGTCAGTCTCTGGTACATGGCTCTGCTCCAGAAATCCTTGTTGGCCTCCTTTATAATGCTACAACTGGAAGATTATCAGCAGAAGTGATAAAAGGCAGCCACTTCAAAAACTTGGCAGCGAACAGACCACCCAGTGAGTGAAAATCTTTTTTCATCCTAATGCTTCTGTACTGGTGGGACTCTCAGTAGCAAGGACTTCAATCCTATCATTTAGTCTTACCCAATCAAAATGAAATAGAGCAATCATCAACTAATCTGTTTCATGTTTTATATTTCTAGTCAGTTGGGAAATAGCAAAAATCTAAAATTCAAAATATTAATTGTAAGTTGACAAGAATCTTTTAATTTTTTATGATGACTGACTAAGAAATTACCTTTATCATAATGATTAATTGCTAAATTACTAATGCCTCACATCACAGGCCAAGAATAAAAAGTTGGTGTTTAAAGAGAAAGTACATGCCAGCTAATATTAATATAAACACTCTGAACAGTTATTGCGGGTCCTAGAGGGGCTGGTACTGCAGTCTTTAATTGCTTATGTGCCTGTGTATATGTGGTAGTGATATGTGTAACTTGGGAATGTCAGTGAAGACAACAGAGAAACAAATTAAGACCTTTGGCATATATACTGTGCAGAAGGAATGTTTATCATCGGAAAGGACTTAAACTGTGTGTTCAAGCATTTGTTCAAAAATACATTTGTCTGAAATATCTGTGAACTTTATGTACTTTTAAATTGGAGCCATATGGAATGTCACACACAGAGAATGTTTTTACTGTCTCTAATTCTTTGATATAGCTTGAGAAAGTTCAGAAATGAACTTTTTTAGAAATTATTTTGTATTGTTTTTCAGATGTTGAGTCTGATTTACCTAAGTTGTAGCCAGACATACTTACCTGTTCCTCTTGATTTTGTCTGGAGGCTCAGGTTTTAGCCCCTCTTTCTGTTTCTTAATCCCTAGATTTGTATGACACTAGCAGATTATCTGACACTACTGGATTATGTAGCAGGCTGCCAACATTTTATAAGTGGTTCACACATCTCACTTCATCTTCAGAGTTTAGGAAGTAAGCCAAACAACTTGAGACTCATGCTCTCCTCTTTCTTTCTTGACCCATGTTTCATTCCATTCTTTAATTACATTTGGCTCAGCCTTACTCTGCTTTGCTTTCTTTATACTTTTCACGCTGATGGAACCAGACTCTCTTAACATGGACAGAGAAGGAAGGTGAAAGAAGAATCTCTAGTATGTTTATATAATTAGGTAGCTGCCCCAGAGTCACCTATTTGGAGATAAAGCATAGAAATAGATGGGGAAAGCCAAGAAGGCCCAAGGACACTGGGGTGAGGGAAGGAATGAATGGGAGAGAAGATCTGGAGAAAAGGGACCATGTGTTCCCTTAAAGTAAAAAACAGTAGGTGGCTTATGCTTACCTTTCTGCAATCTCTAGAAAAAGCCAAGTTTTTCTTAATATTTAGAATATGCAAGTTAGATGGGCATTCAGTACTGGTTTTGAAGACAGGTATGTTCATTCCCCTGGTATGTTAATTCCCAAAATGTGCTCTGTGGGCCCATGCTGTCTGGCTAACTGTTGTGTGTGTCACTGGGCTCAAAAACCTGTTTCAGATCGCAAGAAAACAGCATAGAACGTGGCACATAGCCTTATAATACCATGTTCTGTCTAACCTTTTTGGAGGGAAGATCTTGTATATTACCTTTTGTCTGTGAAGGATAGGGGGAAGTTTTGATATTCATAATAATAACAATCCAGTTCTGTTTAGGCAAATGTGAGTTTGGAGTTCTGTTGTTTCTAGAAAGCTGGAAACTAATGCACTTTCTGGATCTGGTAAGACCGTGCACAGAATATTGTGGAATCCAGATTTCTCCTGTGGGCTGTTTTGTGCTGTCCCCCTCCCCCCGCCAGCAGTGGTAGCACTTTCTTGTAAACTTCTGTACCCAAGTGCATACCACTGCCATTTCCTAATGCCCTGTCACGTGCATTGTGGACACGTACCAGCCTCTCTCTGTGCCATCATTTCCACCAAATGAAAACTAAGGCCCATAGGGTTGATGATGAAATGCTCTGATCAAATTTGTTGTTTGGACCATCAGTGGTCCAAAATCCTAAGTACATGCACAGGTCATTCAAGTCTTGAGAAACTATGATAGAAAGGGAAGCAATTATACTTTCCCACATGCGATCCTTTCTGTAGTCTAGGGGTTGTGAACCTATGCAATTTTTGTGAAATGCTTCTACAGCAAATATGGATTGAGTCCTACAGTTCTGCTTCTTGATAGCTTACACTCCTCTGCTACATATTTATATGTTATATAGTAACTCATTTAGTGACTGAGTACAGGCAAATAGGCCAAATCCTTCAGGCAATAACACTTGATGTTAGAATGTGTCTTAGTTTCTCTGTGTGACATTTAATATTTTGCCTGATAAAAAGATGCTTCTTAGTAGCCTTTAAAATTTTGTTGAAATGGGGTACGAGCTTTTGCATATTAAATGCATGTGTGTATATGCATGCAAACACTCATTAAATCCATAAATACATGGATTTTAACAAGTGAGATCTTTACATTTTAATTAGAGACCCACAGTTGCATTTCAGATGTAAGCATCCCTCAGCTATTTTTATAGATTAGATCAGAGTAATTCTCATGCCCAAGTCCATCACTACTCAAGAACTAAAGTATTCCAATCAAATGTCCGTAACTATAAAAGCTAAGGGCAAAACCAGCTTAGTTGTCAGTTCAGTGATTTTTCATTTTCTTGCTTTTAATATATGAAGTATAATTATTGTGTGCAGTTTTTCTTAATATGCTGGAGTTTGCATGAAAAAGCATAAGGTTTGATAAAAAGGATACAGCGATTTTTACCCAGTCTTCTATAACCTAGTCGTTTGCATGATTTTTTCTATGTTGAGTGTGTTTAGAACCCAGTAGCTATTAGTGCTAAGATAATCCATTATCAAAACGGTGTAATTTTTGCTAAAGATTACACAAAAACTGCACAAAATTTTCATTTCATGAAATTTTACCCAATGATCCTTTTGTTCAATCCCTTTTCTGATCTATGCTGCTAAGGTTTTGTGTTCTTCCACTCCAGTGAATAGTGTTTCCTCTTAAACTTTAACCTTTGATCCTCTCTCACCCAACTATTGACATCTGGTCATTATTTCTTTTACTGCTTTCCACCCCCTGTTGTCAGACGGACTGTTCTGTTGTCTAAAACACTTGATAGGTGGACAGGTTTATATAATCCGAGGTGAGTTCCTGTAGAAACTAATTGGATGTTGTCTTTTTCATGCAAAAGAAAATTTGCCAGCAGTAAAGCTATCCACGACTGCCTACCATATTGGTTTATAAAAGTATCTTTATTATTTGTGGCACTCTCTAATGCAAAAGTTGCATTTATCTCTGATTATGGATGTTGGAATTTCAGTGTACCTGCAAAGTGAAAATATTCAATTTATTTGTTTTTACATAAACTCCAAATATTTTAATAATGTTATTCATTAACATGAATATGACAGGAATACAGAATGAAAAAACAGATTGTTTTATACAGTTTTGTATAGGAAAAGTCAGTTATAACTTCGTGAAATGCATATCCTTCTGCAGGAGCATGGCTTGGTGCTTCTAGTCAAATGAAAATAGAACTTTAAAAATAAAGTTTTATACCCAAATACTAACACTTGATGTGTGCTAACCACATTTACTTGCATCAGCTTCTTAAATGTATTTCCTAAGAGCACTGTACAAACTATATTTTAAACAACCATATTGAATTATGCAAAAACTTATTTCTGTTTAAAGGTGTATTAAATGTGTTCCTTCATGAATCTAGGAATTAAGGGGTTTTTTGTATTGTATAAACTTCTGCCTTTGAATGCACTTTGCTACATTTTGGTCTTTAAGATAAAATTGAAAAGCCCAAAGTGAGACCCACATCCATGCAGAGATTATTCTTAAGCATTTCATTCTGGCTGTTTTGATATCATCACTGCATATCAACGTGTTGGGTTTTTTTTTCTTTTCATTAGTTGCTTTCATTCTACTTTGTTTATTCTTATTCTCTGAAAATTCAGTGGTATGCTTTACAGTGTCGTGGCTAGTTGGAGCTTGCTAAGTGTTAATGCAATTTAAGTTTGCTTAGAACAAATAAGGGGGGTCAACGGGAAGAGGATTATGAAGTATACCTTTAACTTAACCCATTTACATAGTACTGAAACTAGTTAATTTGTTATTGTGTTTGTACTATTTTGCTTACTTGTCATCTTTTCATGTGTCTAAATTAAACTGTGTTCAGTCAGCCTGGTATACACCATATCCTTGTGTCTTGTAAATATCTCATTCTCAAAAACTTTTCTTCTAAGATACCTGACATTCCAAAATATTATTTGTTTTGTAGATACATATGTTAAGTTAACACTCCTGAACTCGATGGGGCAAGAGATGTCCAAATGCAAAACTTCAATCCGCCGAGGACAGCCAAATCCAGTATACAAAGAAACCTTCGTTTTCCAAGTGGCACTGTTTCAGCTTTCAGATGTGACACTCATACTCTCTGTATATAATAAGCGCAGCATGAAACGAAAAGAGATGATAGGGTGGATTTCCTTAGGTCTCAACAGTTCAGGAGAAGATGAACTCAATCACTGGACTGAAATGAAAGAATCTAAAGGTCAGCAAGTATGTAGATGGCATACTTTACTAGAATCGTAATGGATGGTACAAAGCGCAGTCGTGATTTTAAGAGAGTTTGGTCTTTCAAGACGATGATCGTCCCTGATCACAACCAAGAGATTTGTTGTGGAAGTAAAGAATGAAAATTGAAGTCGACATTCCATCGTAAAGAATGCACAACATGCAAAATGGCGGGATGTAACATACAACCTTCACTTAGTGTCAGACACTTCCTTGGTGTCAGAGAAGCCTTGTTGTATACAGATATGTTAGCGGTCCCCCCCATCTACCTGATGCTGTATTCGTTTGGCTTTGTTTTGTGGTTTTCAATTCAGAAACATTTTATGTAAGGTTCTCCAAATTAATGTAAGCTCCTCCTTGTGTACTTTTTGTATTGCTCTAATACTGTAGCTTCTGACCTGCCTGCATTCAGATTAAAGGTCAATGATTTGCACTTTGATAAAAAGTTAATGATCTGTAGAACAAAAGGAAAAAAACCCACTGGTGGAGAGGAACACTTAGTAATATAGCATATATGGATATACTGTTGTTTTACACTGAGTTTCTTTCCAGGAGCTTAGTACAATTAAGTTTCCATTTTTTGATATGCAGTTGGTTTGAAAAATACTAGCATTTGGGCATCAGGTGAACTTTGACATCAAACTAATGTTTCTTCAATCTGTGACAGGAACGAGCTCTATATATGGCATAAATTGGGGGTTTCCCTCTTGCCTGTACTTCTGCCTAATCCAAAGAGACCAGATCATTAATTTGGTCCCTTCCAAATCTCCTTAGACAGGTTGTACTGTAAAACTATGTAACTTTCTGTTGAAAGCACTTCCTGTATTCATGTATTCCAATGTAGGAAGCTCATAGAGCACGACTTTACTAAAATATATTTTCGTTAAACAAATTGATACGGATTTCTTTAAAATGTCAGCAGTTGGCAGTTAGGTTGAAAGACTGAAGGAAGTGGCAGCAGTTGAACTACTCTGAATGAACATAAAATACTGTGACTTTGGTTGAAATAGGTAGCCGTTTGAGTCTCTTCTAAGCTGTTTTAGGGATTACCATATGCTGTTTGTTGGAACTAGAGAGCAGACCAGGAGGTTTTTTTACCTTTCTTCTTGGAGAAGAGAATATCAGTAAGTTATTTTTCTAGTGATTTGCCAGTAATTGAATGAATGTTCACACCCGAAACAGAAGTTTGCTTTGCTTATGTTCGGGTTGGGAAATGCAACTTTCTAATGTCATGATTGAGAAGCCTCAGTATCACAAGAAAGTTTGCCATCAGATAAACACTCATGGCTTCCACAGAAATTAGGGAAATACCAGTGCTTCTGAGATTCCTGTTTGTCCCAAATACTTTAATTGGAATCGCTCTAATTTACTGACTGCTGAATCTAATTCATATTACTGAAATTGTGGCTTATTGAGTAAACATATTTTTAAAAAGCTTCCCAATTCAAATATTCTTTTTGCCTGTTATTGTAAGTTTCATTTACTTTCAGTTGTTGCTGTATGGAAAGCAAGTGATTTTTTTTCCTATAAATGATGATGTCTTACTAATATGAGACCTCACAGACTGTTGTAGGACTTGGTGGGTAGAAGAGTGAAGTTTTGGATTCTGTTGAGAGAATTATTGGTAGCCCAGAGTGTTCTCATTAGGACAAATGTTTTTGTCTTGAATTTCTTTATAATACCTTTGAGCAATTGTGGCTTTAGGGTATACAGACAGTCAAGTACAGTGAGATTGGAGACAGTGAGTATGCTATAATAAAGGTATTTCACATGGTTCTCAAATTCTCACACTACTTAACAATTTCATTAAGTACTTTTTAGTGATTCCACTTCTTGGTTTATTTGGTGCCTTTTGACAGGTTTATTTGCAGAGCCAGGCTTTTAGTTTTTATTGATTTAAACATTTAAAACATTATTACGAGCCTTTTTCTTTTCTTCTGGTATTGTGCTGCTGATTCATTTACAGAAGCTTTATTTACTTAAACCAAATAATGCAAAAACTTTCTTTAAACAGGAATGGTCTTACAATAATACAATACAAGTTGTCTCTTTCAGTCCTTTTTGTTGTTCAGTTTGTGAAATGTGGTGTTGAGTGTAGAATTTAATAAAAAATCAACATTAATTTTATATGTGTAAGGAAAATGCTCAGATTTTCCCAATCCTTTCAGCTTTCCATATAATAGAAACACTGACATAGGAGCTGATCAAAAGCAATTTTTCAATGACTGTGGAAGTGGTTTTACTCATTGTGCTTGAGGATATTTGGATGCTCTTCCCTAAAGCTGGAAGTTGTCTCTCTGTACAGGTTTTGCTTTATAAAATAGTGTACAGTATTTAACAGCAAGAACTGAGCAAATTAATTCCAGTGGAGAATATACTTAATATCACCATTGAACAAATGAGGAAGTCAGTTTGGAAGGTGCAGCAAATAGCCTCTTACAGAACCAAACTAACCTAAACTGGGCATGCCTTGGGTTTCTGTTTGTAGGTTGCATTGCTTCGGTTTTACATCTAACTGTTCAGATTTCTAAGACACTGAAATCTTAATTTAGAGACAACAGAGATTTATAGTAGTCTGTGTTGGGCACAGATCGTGTGACTTTTCCCAAGGTATCCAGGGTCTGGTCTGTGCAGAAGGAAGTTTATCTTATTGGGATTTATACTGTACAAAGGCTAGGGATTGAATATATAAAGAATGGAAATGAATGTTTAATTTTGAGGCAGTAGAATATGGATTTGCCATGCAAAACCAGTCACACCAATAGTTGGATTCACCCTGGGATTTTTATGATTTAGTTACAGTATCAATAGCTGTCATGTTGTTTTTTCTTCCTAGAGCCCATTCTGATGATTTGCTTGTCATTTTGTTTCTCTTATTGCTTTATGGAAACCTATACTTTTGTATTTGAAATCTGCCTTTAGATATTGGGGGTTTTTAAACCCTGCATAAGGGCTTATACATACAGTGTGGTTTTGTGCATTCAGTTAAATCTTAAGCATGGAACAGTATTTCTAAAGAACAAAGTATCAGAAACAAATTAGAAAGAGGCATTTGTGTTTTCCTCAGAGATGTCTGTGCTTTTTTTTTCATAGCTTTTTGTTGTTTACGTTTGTTCGAAAGTGCAGTTAGTACTTGAAAGAGTTTATCAAATGATTTCATTACTTTTCTGTGTGCCAATATACTGTGCACAGGTTACAGTTCTTGAATTGAATCTGTTTCCTGACAGTGTAGCCTTAAGTAATTATAGAACAGAGATGTTCTTGCAGATTCTGTTCTTGAAAAAATTGCATCCTTTCTGCATATGATCTGTTTGGCTTAATGTCTGGAACATTTCACAAAGTTTATCTCAAAGGTAAACTCTTCTTAAAGTGAGAAAAGTTGGTTAGTTCCTTTCTGCGGTAGGGGCAAGATTGTGAAGGGCAGTACAGGCAAGCGTGAAATCACTGCACAGAAGGATGAGAGGTCATACAGCCTCTGCAGGACATCTCTGTCTCCCACATATGTGACAAGGAGTCAGCAGAACCATGCTTCTGTTCCCCGTTCAGCCAGGCGGCACAGGGAAAGAGGATGGTGCTTGTAAGATTGAAAGCTTGGTCCCTGTTGTACTGCCTCATGCTCAGGACTTAAGACAGCCACGTTCTAACCACACTGCAAGGTCTGACTGCAAAGGCAGATGTTAGGCAAGGTGTAAGTTCTGCTACTGGAGAAATGTGACATATTTTCTAAATCCAAGTGAAATCCTCTAACCTCATTAGCCATTGGATTTCAAAATACAGGGAGCCCTTGGAATAAATGTATGTGCTCTTACTGGAGCTGAACGTTGGTTATCAATTAAGAGAATACTTGAGCTGAAAACAGATTTTATGGCATTTACTGTAGAAGATATTTTCACCTGTAAATTTTTGCAACCATTCCTGATGGCAAATGCAGTGCCAGCATCAGTACCTTCCCATTTTTCACACCTTTGCAGCAATTTTTTTGTTGTTGTCTAAAATTTGTTTGTATTGCTGATTTATTCTCTTTTCTCCCTAATGACTTGCTCCTGCAAACTCCCCAGCACCCTGAGAAGTTGTCTGTGGTAGTCACCGGACCTTAGAAGTCAAGGGCACTCTGCACCTCTTACAATAAGGTACTGGTGCAAAATTTCTGCAACCTGTCCAACTCCCTAAGATTTCTGAAATGCAAACCATCAGTTTTAATACAGTGAAGCAGCAGAAGAAAACATTTTCTTTGAAGGAGGCATTTTAACATAGGACTTGAATACAGATCCCTCTTACACATAAAAATTGTAACAAAAAGCCTGTGGTAAAATCAGAGAACGAGGTTTGAGGGGAAAGCCTTTTGGCCTGAGCTGTTCCAACTTGAAACTAATAGCAGAATGCCCTTTCATTTAACTCAGAGTTGTATTGAGCCCTTTACTTATTCATCACACTTTTCTGGAAGGGAAAAAAGCTGTCTTGTTTGAAGCAGTCTTTAATATTATGGCTTGTCAGTTGTAAGGCAGACTGACTTCCTCCTGAAGCCGAATTCTCAGTAACAGCTAAACATCCATTTAATTCTCCCACTGATGTGCATGCCTGCCATTAATGTTAATGAGAGGAGCCCGTGGCATCAACAGGAGCGTAGACCTGACCCTGAAAGTGTGAAGTGCAATAGGATTGGCAGATTAGAGGAGTGGTACAGCATGGCACCTGCAACAGAGCCAAATGTGATTTCAATTATGAATAGAGGTAAAAAACCAAATACCCGGATACTGTCACAAACTTGTTATTTGATCATTATCTCTTATTTTTGTTTCTTCTTTTCCTCAGCTTCTGAAATATTTTTAAAACTTAATATTAAAAATGTTAAAGCAATCCCTGAACATCTTGATCATTTTAACTAGAACATTCAGCAAAGTTAATTGTTAAAACAAACCATCAAGAATGTTCTGTATTTTGGTCTATTTAACTCAACTGCCAGATTTTGTAGTGCATCACAGCTGGATTTCAGACTACTTTGTTCTGATGGTAGTTTTTGAGGGGAAAGTCACAGGAGCGTTTGCTCATCAGTGAATCAACGCCTGATGAAGAGCTGTCATCTGAGAGCGAGAGCATTAAAATTAGAGACAGCTTCATATAGTGGCAGCGACAGTGACTTCAGTTCCACTCTTGGAGCCTTGTGGCCCTCGGAGGGTCCTACTCAGAGAAACCGTGACGTGAATTGTGGGAGTTTATACATTCAAAGTGGCACAGCTCTGTGTGGGCATTCCATGGCTTCTAACCTAGTATATTTTACAGATGTAAGCAGGGTAGATAGTGTTTATTTGCTTAGTGTGAGTAGGGTGAGTATCAAGTGGCCTACAGTGACCTGGATTAGTTTAGCCTTAAGAATTTATCACTGTCCCTCCTTAAGGTCAAGCAGGGCTTCTTCCTTTCTGCAGACTATGCAGAAATCTTATGCAGCCAATGTATCTGCTTATATTATGCCTACCTAAATACGGCACAATTATATTAATGCTAGCAAGCTAAGTTCACATGTAACATGGTGTGACTGAATTAGTCGATTGGTCGGATACATGCTGGATTAGGATTTGCTGTGCAGGCTTCTGCTGGTATAATACAGAAATAAGATCTGTATGGAGAGGAACGTGCCAGCAGTCAGGAAACTGGGTAGTACTGCTCCTGTAGGAATGAAGACCAGGAATCAGCCATGCCTGGAAAATGGGCAAGGCTAGCCTAATAGCAAGAAGAATTCATTCACTTCCTTGGAAGCATCTACTGGTAGAGCTGGCATAAAGCCTCCAAAAGCTGCCTGTCTCTGAGGCCCCTACTCAGGAGAGCAGAAGCAGTAATACCATACCACTGAAGGAATACCTCATGGACTTTCAGGGATGTAATTATGTCATCCTTTTTTCTCTTATATCTGAGGACAGGAGTCTTGCCCATTGTATCAAGTAAATTTTTTTGCTGTGTTTTTGCAAATCCTGTGGCCATTCACTGCATGCTGAGGGTCTAAAGTGGATTGCTTTATAACTTTTGGTTCATATCCAAAGCATGAGTTTAAATGACTTTACAGAATTAACCACAAGAATTATCATAGCTTTGAGATGTAAACTCCAGGCCATAGTGCAAGCAAGGAGCAGGGCTTTGAACAAGTTTTGATAGTAAATTTTGCAAATGGCTTATTATGACATTTTCAGAAAATTTCTAAGTAGTTGAATGTATTAGGGAATATTTACAAAAAAGGAGATACAGCAATGATCTTTTCTTACTATACAGCTAGTTTGCTGTCCTTTCCAGTAAACCACAAGGTTCGTTAGTGCTCAGTACTGTTTCGTTTACAATAACTGTTTTTAATGTGATTTTCATGACAAAGTGTAATTAGTGAAACCTTTTATTCAATTTTTCCCTTTCTTTGCTTTCTTTAAGGAGAGATTTCTCCTTATATAGTATATATACTTTCTTACAGAGCTTTCTTACCTATTTTTATATAAGATGATTTAACAATGTAAAATTAAATGCTCTATGAGCAAGCTATATCACTGTTACACAATCTAAAGTGCTAATATAATGACTAAGGGCCTGAACCTACTGCCTTTTACTCAGGTCCTGGTTTAACCACACGTCTTTCATGTTGTGTAGTACCTCTCCCTATAAGCAGTTCCATCTATTTCTCTGGGTTGACTCTGAGAAAGGCACTATTAACATGAATAACAGTGGTAAAACTGAGCCTCCTCTCCGTTCTTAGCGGGACATCTGTCATGAGTAAAGGCTGCTGGCTCTGTCCCAAAAGTGTAGTTATAGATTATAGTTCCTTTGATCTTCAGTAATTTTGAACTTGTTTTCTGGTGACTATAAGCTAATAACTGATCTTTGTGAATACAAATACTGCATCGTGCTGTTATCGGCAAGATTATTAAAATGTGTTTCACATTTTAATTCATTCTTTCATTGGGATATAAGGAATTGGATTTGTGAAGCATTATATTGCATAGAGATAGCACACATTCACTGCATTTTTAAAAAGTATGAAATATACAGTATGTAGCATTTTCTTGCATACTTTTATACTGCCTGTATGCCACCGATGCACTCGGTGCCTTCTTTCTTTTGTATAAAACGAATACATGGAGAAACTAAAGTTATTGTGTGTAAGCAATGTCACTGCAACTGAAGAGATGTCTTAACCTGATTATTCCTAGTACAGGAGGTTTGAAATGGCAGTTCAGTTTAGCACAATGCATTTCTTTGAGTTTGACGTTTTCCACTTTCCTTCCTTGCCCCCCTTTCCAAGAAACCTCCCCGTACAACTGTTTATTCTTAATTGATTCCTGTGTCTGATGTAGGTCACATGGTGTTAACCAAAGAACCAAGTCTGTTTCTAATTCTTTGGATAGTAATGCTTGGACTTGCTCTTACTTAGAGACAGAAATGATAGAATGGATCTCTTTGAACAAATATCACATAGGCGTCTGTAAATGTGACTCACAGCTAAGAATTCGAGATACCTCTTTTCTGACTGGTTGTGTAGTATTGTATCAGTGGCAAAGTGTTTGAGTTGTATTTCTTTGTGCATTTTAATCAAAATCCCATCACAAGCAAAAATATAAATAAGTCAGTGCTGTCAAATTAGCTTGTTTTACCCACTTTATACCTATGTCTGAAGTGTGCAACTTGGAGAACAGATTTGGCTTTTGTGTGTCTGAAGTCCTGATACTATATAATAACTGCCTAGTGTACGCTGGTCTTACAGAAACACTCATGCTGCACTCTCTGTACATTTCCTAGTTGTACCCCCTTCATTGTATCCTTTATGTGGTATAACACAGTTTTCAACTATGGTTTCGACTTGAAATTCCTTAAATTTCAGTGCATGTATAGCCTTAAACATTTAAGACACCAAGCACAGTTTTAAAGGGAATAGGTTATATTTGCAAGTCCTGTTTGGCCCAGAAATCAGAGAATTATTTTTATATATCAGTCAAAGACTGTAGAAAATGGGTATATTGCAGTCATGTTATCAACCATGCTCCTAATTATAAGCATTTTTAGAAAAGCATTTTTGCTGAAGTTTTTAGAGGTGAAATATCAGTGTTCATTTTATTTCTTGAATTTACTTGGTTTGTTTTCATACTTTCATTTCTGTACAGAACCTTGGGGCCCCTAACTAATGTCCATGACTGAATTCACCCCTGTTTTCAGAATTCCTTGAACTTCTTTTCTTTTCTGCTACATTTTTTAATTGAATAAGCAGTAATTAAAATTCTCTTTTTTTTTTTTTTTTTTAGATTTTGACAGTAACATAATTAGAGCAAATGACGATTTGCAGCTGTTTATGCAGCTTGTTAAAGTCTTAGGACTTTGTTTGAAACTGTCATTATGATCCAGATGAAGACATAATGTTTCATGGCATTGCGGTCCACAGCAGGTGAAAACAGGAGTTCTGGCTATTAACGTGCAGATCTGCATATTGGGTGTCAGATTGTAAATCCCCAGAGGGATTTATAATTAAGTGTCACATTGTATCTACAGTATCTCCAGTTGTATGTTGTCAGATACTTGTTGTTTTGTTTTCTTTATTATTACCTAGCAAAAAACTACTTTTATCATTTTGTGCTACTGTATATTAATCTTGAGGGTTTCCAGCGTTCAAGATTAGTTAATGTTGTCAGTTCTCTTTCTGTAAAAAAAGCTGGACTTTCAGCATACGCATCCCATTATTATTCTGATTTTGGGAAGAGGCAGAATGCCACCAGCTGTTTTTAGTTATATTTACCTGTACAGCACAGGTAGCTTTAATCCCATGTTAGTTTGATTAAAACATGCTATAGTATATTTTCAAATCATGGATCCATCACAACATTAAAATAGTCATTTTGTGTACCTGAAGCTTTGCAGCTGTGGATTTGTATTTTGTTTGCTCTCTCTATTTGTATTGATTACTCCGTAAAATGTATTCTTGTCAGTTTGAGGACTGGAATGGGTATCCTTTGGTTATTTCAAAGTATTTTCTGTACGTGGAATCAGCTTTTTGCATGTAAACTTAATTGCTGGAAAGTACTTGAAAAAAAGGAAGAATCACTTTGAAAACCCGTTGTTGTCACTTTCCTTTGGAACTCATTAGGTCGTAAACAAATGTAATAGACTTCGCTGTTCAGAAGATAGTAACACTTGGTCAACCATTTGAACTGCTGTCTGCATTAAAGAGAAGAAAAACTTTTTTAATTTTGGCAAGCTAACTAATCCTCGCCTTTACAGACTTTTTGGCTCCGTCTCCAGATTTCCTAAGTTTCCCCAATTCTCTTTCTGTTCTCACAGTCTTTGTTGATGTCATGAATCTTCTGCTTAGAGAATTTTAAATTAACCAGTGTGATAACATTCTGACAAATATGATGTGTATACTGGCAAATAAAGACACACTCAGGTGATCGTTCTGATTGACTTTATACAGTTTTCTTCTGGGGTCATCTGTGATTCCCTCTGCTGCTTTGTTCCACATACATTTCTCCGAAAAGATCTCATCTAACGTATTTATGCTTAACTTCCACTTTCTAAGGAATAAGTAGGCTGAAATAACTGAGGTTTGATTTAAACATGAAAGAACATTTTCTGTAAGTAACAATTACAATTTTACTGTGACCCAGCTTAGATCATCTATACTATCCTCTACTGATTTTTGTGGTATGTATAGAAAAAAGCTTTCTGGGCTCTCGTGGCAGCTGTGCTTTAGGATGTGCCTGAATATATGTATGTTTTAATACATATTAGCATACATGAAAAAAAGAATTGTTACAACAATTGAAGCATTTTTTCCTATCCTAAAGGTAGGAAGACTTTGTATAGAAAGCTTCTCTCATTTCTTCCTGTTTCTGCAGATGAAAGGAGCATAGCCCAGTGACTCTTACCAGATGAAAGTGGAGAGAGGAGTACATTTCTTTCCTGTATGATCCCGATCATCTGGACTCATCCTCATGATCTGTGCAAATCCTAGGACTTCTACAAATAAGATAACATGGTATTTGCTGCTGTTAAGGCTGGCATTTTCAAAAGGCTATACACTTAAATATAACTTGTCATTCCATATAGAGACTGGTACATATTTGGTACTTGAGAAACTTCAAGAGGAGCACTTAACGTTGTGTCCATATTCTTCAGAAGATGTCGCAAGACATTTGGTACTCTTGTCTATCAGAAAAAAACCTCCCACAAATGTTTTTCTCCAGATTACGAGAGATCTATTAAAAAGTGAGGATTTATGAAGCTGTGAAAACATGGCAGAATAAATGAAATACATATGTTGTCTGTATGGTAATTGTTGTTCACCATTTATGAACTGCCATTTTCTACTCAGAGATCACAGAAAAAAAGCATTAATACACCTGTGAATCAAATTCAGCTTTCAGCTGCATGTGTGGCACCTTTCAGTCACCCATATTTCATGCATGTAGCTAAGCAGAATTACGTGTAATGGTCATAGTTGTTAAGTAGTTAGCTGTGCAACAGTAATTGCTTCAGGCAGGTAGAGCCAAGTTACATCACTTCTATGCAGATACAACTTTACCTGTCAAAGCTTTTCTCTGAATAGTTGTCTTGTGGCAAATTCCATATTAGGTAGTATTTAAAATCTCTTTGAAGTCTCTAGTTACTTGTTTCCAAAAACTCCTGTAGGAAAGGGCTATTTAGCATTTTTCCTGCTGAAATTTGTAGCATGCATTTTCTTTCTCTAGTGTTTTTGTTTTTACAGTCCGGCAGTGCAGTTCTAATTTAGTGTTTTATTCATATTAGATATTTTGTTTTACTCATAAATTACTCTACTTCCTCAAAATTAAAGACACCATTACTAAGGCGTTTTGTTACCTGCTAATCATTTTGAGCAGCTACATTTCAGCATAGGGATTCTAAAAACTAAATTTCCTCTTGTATTAAGAATAGTAATGATAGAAGGAAGCAAAAAATGCAGAAATGAAATAAACTTTCATCAAGTAAGATCATGCCACAAATCAGCTGGGCTTTAGATAAATGATTTATTATTAAATTCAAAGCCTAATAGGTTTGGGTGTTCTGAGTGTAGATTACACTGGTTTGTTTTCCACTTAATTAGAAGCCTTACATTTCATCTTATTAATAATGAAAATCCTCTTGTCAAATCATGTAAGATCATGTTGAACTAATATGTGTATTTCAGAGGCAGAATAAAATCTCCCCTTATAGCTTTTCATATTATTTCATTGCATTATGCAAAAATGACATTCTTCTTTTAATTTTGCTAGTGTGAAATAAGAAAACTTCAAATCATCTTTCATTCCTGGTTGAGAAAGTCCTGGTTTCAAGAACTGCAATGAAGATAGTTCAATCCCTGTAGCTGACTGTTTACAATTAAAGGTTAATGGTAAACTGAAATTCAGAATACCAGGCCAACTCATCTTTATAAATATGACAAATAAGGGTATAAAAGAGAATAATCACTCGGTAATCAAAGCTTAAGTTATATCCTGTCATATCAGTTCTTGTTGCAGTGGTTCAACAGTTCAGGAAGGGAACAGGCTCAAACATGCCAAAGGAGACCAGATTTGTACCCCATTTGTTTATTAGTTATGTACACATTTTCCATGATATCACAGCATTTTCATCTGCCTGTGCAGAGACCTAAAGTACCAATAGACTAAAATGTCAGTCACACAAGCCTTTGCTAATTAATGCCTTCACCAGAAAATGTCTGGCATTCTAAGGAAATCAGGGAGATATGGAAGGTAGAGATCATTCATATTTATATATTTTTATAAAAAAGCAGGACAAAGAAAAGGCGTTTAATCAGCTATTTTAAAAAGCTCCAAATCAGTCAGCTGGTCTAGAGGTCCTGAAAATGTAGCTAGATCTGAGTAAGCCTCGGTGGCAAATCATTGCACAAGCACCTTGCAGTTTTCTGAGACAGTATAAACCACTTTGGAGCACACAAGCCAGGCCAATAGGCTAAGTCATAGCATTAACCATTCAGCCTTCGCCATCTGTTGTGCATACAGCCAAGCCGACAGTTGGGATGAAGTCATTCTATGTGTTTCCTTATTTCTAAGCACACGGGTTTTTTAACTGAACTTCACAGGAGGTTTGCCAGCGAATACAAGCTACTGTCATCAACAGCACCAGTATATGTTGTAAAGTAGTAGCATTGATTGGGAAATGGCAATTGGGCTGTTTCCAGACTCTTGAGCATACCTGTTAATAAAGGGGTGTGGTGGTGTTTGTTGCTCTAAGCATGGGGCTAGGAATCAGGAATACCCTTTAATTCCACGTTTGATGCAAGCTGGCTCTGTAGCTTTAGCTGATTTACTTGGCTCTTATTCTCATTGCTGAAATTCCCATTTTCTTCAAAGTCCTTGATATATCCAGGCACTAAATGACCTGTCACAGTATAAAATTAATCAGTAAAACTGATGAGTGTCTTTTCTTCTATTGAAAGATAGAATGAAATGCTCTCACTGAAGTCTTACTATATAGAAATTGCTGCATGTGGTACTGTATTCAGAAGAATGCTCTTCTGCTTATGCTTAAACATGCCGAATATGTATGCTGAATACCTCAGTTATGCAGTCTTTTTGTGATTCTTGCTATCAACAAGAGTCACTGAAGGATCAGGATAAAGCCTAAGGAGATTCTTTAAAAGTTTTCAGTGGGATCGGTTCCCCAGTGTGACTGAATTAAAGCCTAAATGAGTGCCAGTGCCAGCACAAGGTGGGGAGTGGAAGTGCACAGCTGGAGCTGAGCCGTCCTTTCCCTGGCAATCCACGCTTAGCTCAGCTAAATACGATGCTGAAACCACTACCTGGGAAAACTGTGAAGAATATGCAGGCATTTTACACTGCTGGCTATTGCCTGTGAGGAATCTATCCAACCACTTCTCATCTTGCTTTGAAAAAATCTTGTAAAAATTGTTAGAAGTGAAATCCATAGGGGCAGGCAGAAACAAACCTCAATACTTTTGAAACACCATAGACAGTCATTTCGGAGGGACAGAATTTGCTACTTGGTTCTGGTATAATGCATCCTTTCAAAAAATCAATAGCAATGTCATCATTTAAAATTCTGTACACTTAATACAATTGGTGTTATTTTGGGGGTTCTCCTAAACATCCAACAACAATCTCTCCTGTCTTTTTTTCCTTCTTCCACCCCCAGAACACTTGTCCCACAGCAGGACCCACTTCAAGGACATAGGTTGCCCTTGTTTTCTGACACAAGAGTCACTGCAGAAGGATTGCTGCTGTCGGTGCTTGGAGCCCAGGCAGCCCTTTGAGAGAAAGGGTGGTGGTGCAGGACCAAGGTGGGAGCACCACTAGGAAGCTGAGAGAGAGCAATTGCTGAAGGTAATTTGAAAGCAGGTGTTTCCAGACGATCTGTAAAGATCCGAGGAAACTGGTACCCAAGCCACTGCACATCTTGCACGCAGATTTGCTCCTCTGCTTCCTTCTTGGTTTTTCCGTGGAACAGGATGATCCACCCTTAGGCAAGCATTTCACTTCCAGAAGTATTTCAAGGAATTGTTCTTCTCTGAGTGCATATCCCACCCTCTTTAATTATGCATAATATTTCACTGAAAGCTTTCTCAAAAGGTAGATATGCGGCATAAGATCTATTACGTCAACAGCCTGAACTACAGAATACACCTAAACTTCATTGTCATTCCAGGCAATCCAAAATAAGCATCCCCAGTAAATGCTGCAATCAAAAGAACAAAAGCTGTAAAATGATTTAATGAATTGGTAGTCCATGTAACCACTGGATTACAAACATTCCTGCCTTGTACAAAAAGTAGAAACATTGTAGTTTATGCGAGGGTGGATCTGAAAAAAATGTTAAACCATCATGGTGGTCTGCAGTTAGATCTTCAGTCTTTGCTTGTATCCATTAACTGTATTTGTCAGTGGGTTTCTCAGCTAGTTATTGCACATGATCTTACCTTGTTTCTTTTCTGGATACAATGTGGAGCTATGCTTTTCACTTTAATGTTTCCTTTTGTAAGTGGATATTGAAACGTTTAACAAATACTAATTGCAGTGTATAGTCCTGCGTCAAGTGTGCGTATTGATTTTCTTAACCTAATGCTGAAATGAGCCAGTTTGAAGATGAAGCCCAGAAAGTGCTTAGCAGTTCAACCTACTGCTGCACACCAGTTTAAGGGAGGAGACGAATACATCAATCCTAATTTAATGGGAGAATTTTCAGGTAGACAGTAATTGAGTTGGAATTTGGCCAAAGCCTTGAGGTTAAAGAACCTACTCTTATGAAATGTATTAGAGGATCTTTAATGAATGCAAACAATTGAGATCACAGTTTCATCTCTTCTGCAAGGAATAGCAGAAAATACTCGTTTCCCTCCAGAAATACTGTGCTGCCTGTCATCAGGCTGGGGCATTGAACAAAATACGCCACCTTCTGAAACACCACAACCAGTTTCTGGTCAACAAAGATCTCAATGTGTTGACCTGTAGGAGGAGTAGCTGGCTCATGTATTTTAGTAATAACCCTCACATCAAGCCACTAAGCAAGTAAAGAAATCCCTAACTAAATTGAGTTGAATTACATTGAATTCAGCTAAGTTGGGGGGGGTGGGGGTGTTCCCTATTTTGTGTCAAAAATCCTGCTGATTTACAGAATAATTTCAAACAAGTTTATTAAGCTCTTCAGATAGACTGGACAAGAGGAAGGTCTCCAGACTTGCTGCTTTCCATAGATAAATAGTTCCATATCCATCAGTTCTTTTGGATTTCTTACATATATTTATTTCTAAATATAGCTAATGGTTGGAAAAAAGAAGCATGACTGGAAGAGTCCTTGGCAGCATAAAAATGAAGGCAAATTGATGTTTTACAGATACTAGAATTGTTTACCATTGAAGCTCTCCAGGTGGAAAGAATTGTGTCAGCCTGCTTAACCCCAAAATGTAAGTTACTGTATGTGCAGAGGGATTACATTTTGTTATATTATACGACCTTTAGTGCGTGATAATTTATCAGCTGAAATAGAAGTCCCTTTAAAAGCAACAGCCTCTAAAATCCATATGAAGATATTTACTTCAGAGATTAAAAAAATTCAGACTTATTTGAGTGCTTAAATCTTTCAAGATGCAATTTGAAACGCTGGTGCATTATGCTGCCTTGCACCAGGACGGCCCCAGAGCAGCAACGATAGGTAACTAGCTTGGTCACTTTCATTGATGAGAATGAGAAAAGACCAAATCCATTCATTTAGAGTTTGGAACACTAGCTGTTAAAGCTGAATTCTTGCAAAACTAGCAGAGATAATGGTTTGTTTGTTCCTTCTTTAACTACGAATTTACTTTTGGTTTCAACTGCATCATGGGTGTGTAGTTCCTAGCACATAGACACAGAAGGGCCTGACATACCAAGTATCACTACGTACTCTGGAATTATTAAAAGCCTTAATGTTTACACCTGTGTGTGAAATTGCTAAAGTGGTAGCAGGTCAATCAGGCTAACCTGCTGCAGAGTAGAGTGACCCTGAGAATGAACCCCAATTCTAAAATCTGCATTCAAATTTATATATTTAACTTTGGGCTTTTAATAAAGTGATTATTTCCTTTGTACAAGTACACTTTGAAACATAGTATGTGTTCCATATTACCCAGATCAGATTTTGGGAGGCAAAATCAACTATATTTAAAAACATACACAGTACGTAAACTGAATAAGAAAATCATCCGAGACCAGCTGAGGAACCTGAATGTGCACAAGTTCATGGGACCTGATGAGATTCATCCACGGGTCCTTCTCATATTTGAGAAGTCGTGGCAGTCTGGTGAAGTTCCCGCTGACTGGAAAAGGAGGAATGTAACCCCCATTTTCAAAAAGGGTAAAAAAGATGACCCGCGGAACTACAGACCAGTCAGTCTCATCTCTGTGCCTGGCAAGATCATGGAGCAGATCCACCTGGAAACTCTACTAAAGCACATGGAAAATAAGGAAATGATTGGTGGCAGCCAACATGGCTTCACTAAGGGCAAATCATGCCTGAAAAAGCTTGTTGGCCTTCTACGATGAGGTTACAGCCTTGGTCGGTAAGGGGAGAGCAACAGACATCATCTACCTGGACTTGTGCAAGGCAAAGCATTTGACACTGTCCCACATGACATCCTGGTCTCTAAATTGGAGAGACATGGATTTGATGGATGGACCACTCGGTGGATAAGGAGTTGGCTGGATGGCCACACTCAAAGAGACCAAGTGGCGTGCAGTGACAAGTGGCGTTCCTCAGGGGTCAGTACTGGGACTGGTACTATTTAACATCTTTGTTGGTGACATGGATGTAGGGACTGAGTGCACCCTCAGCAAGTTTGCCGATGACACCAAGCTGTGTGGAGCGGTTGACATGCTGGAGGGAAGGGATGCCATCCTGAGGGACCTGGACAGGCTTGAGAGGTGGGCCCATGCCAACCTCATCAAGTTCAATAAGGCCAAGTGCAAGGTCCTGCACGTGGGTTGAGGCAATCCCATGCGCAAACACAGGCTGGGCGGAGAATGGATTGAGAGCAGCCCTGAGGAGAGGGACTTGGGGGTGTTGGTGGATGAGAAGCTCAACACGAGCTGGCAATGTGCACTTGCACCCTAGAAGGCCAACTGTATCCTGGGCTGCATCAAAAGAAGCGTGACCAGCAGGTCGAGGGAGGTGATTGTGCCCCTCTGCTCCGCTCTCGTGAGACCCCACCTGGAGTACTGCATCCAGCTCTGGAGCCCCCAGCATATAAAGGACATGAACCTGTTGGAGCAGGTTCAGAGGAGGGCCACAAAGATGATCAGAGGGCTGGAGCATCTCTGCTATGAAGACAGGCTGAGAGAGTTGGGGTTGTTCAGCCTGGAGAACAGAAGGCTTCAGGGACATCTTATAGCAGCCTTCCAGTATCTGAAAGGGGCCTGCAAGAAATCTGGAGAGGGGCTTTTTACAAGGGCATGTAGTGGTAGGATGAGGGGTAATGGCTTCAAACTGGAAGAGGGTAGATTTAGATTAGATCTCAGGAAGAAATTCTTTACTGCGAGGGTGGTGAGGCACTGGAACAAGTTGCCCAGGGAAGCTGTGGAGGCCCCATCCCTGGAAGTGTTCAAGGCCAGGTTGGACGGGATTTTGAGCAATCTGGTCTAGTGGGAGGTGTCCTTGCCCATGGCAGAGGGGATTGGAACTAGATGATCTTTAAGGTCCCTTCCAACCTAAACCATTCTGTGATTCTATGAATTTCAGTGCCGTGCCTGAGATCCCCTGCATTCCGTTAATGCTTTCATCTCCAGCCTCTGTACTTAGAAACAAATAGACAGCAAAACCTGGGCGAGTGGTTAATTCCTTCAAGATGACATGGACTGGGAATCCAACAAAATAATATACTTGCTTTTGTATTTGATTTTTGGTTTGGACTATTCAAGGTTATTTATCCTTCTCTTTTGGAATAATTTTGCTTTTGGAATAATTTCAGACAACAAACACAGTCTATGGTTTAACTTACTGTGATCCACTCAGGCTCCCAGAATAATTTCTCCTACCAATTTATTTCTCAATCACTGGTTATGCTCTGCTGTTTTTTAACTCCTTTTGTGCCTCTCAGATTAGGAATTGCTGCTGAGATATTTTTCTTGAGGACCTTTTATTTCTGATTTACTATGCTTCTCTAAGTAAAGAAATTGCTCTTATTGCTGTAAAGTAGTAGGAAGCTGCTAATGCTTTTTGAGAGCAGAACCACACACAGGAGGCTCATATAATTTACTTTGTAATTGAATGGTACCTTTCTCAGCATCCAGATTTTTAGCTGTTGGGATTTCTTTTTTAAGATGATATATCCTCCAGAGGTTGCAATGTACTCCTATTAAAGACAACTGGAGTGTATTTCCCTAGCTCATCATAATAAATTGCTCAAGCAGACTATCGCCAGCGAATCGCCCTTCCAGTTCTGCATAATCCTCCAGTAAACTTGCGCAAACTTCTCCCAGGCTGTAACAGAAACTTGGCAGCTTGCTTCTGCCCGTCCTCAAGTTGGGCTGGTGCCTCTCGGAGCTGTACCCTGTGACGTTGCTGCGAGCTTGTTTTTGTCTTTGGACTGATGGGATCTTTCTTCTGGAGGCCAGGTTCTGCCAGCTTTATTCAGGCTGAGTAGTCCCACTGTGCTCAGTGAAACTATTCACGGGATGAGGTGAGCTTGAGGAATAGTTCAATGGGAGCGGAGCTGGCACCGTCTGGTCCTTGGAAGCGGGGAAAGTCTGTTCCTCCTTTTGTGAAAAGCAGAGAGCATGTGTAACAGAGAGGGATGGCGAACAGGAATGCATTGTGCAGAAGTCGACATGAGAAGGAAATGAATCTTTAATTCATTATCATGGAACAGCAGCTAAGCTGGAGCTAAAAAATATTTCAGAGATTTAACATCAGATCTAAATTTTATTTTAGAGTTCATCTTGCAATTTCATTGCGATGACAAAAATGAATCAACTGAATAATTGAACCAAAGCTGATCATTATTCAGTTTTTCTTGGTGGTTTGATGGATGAACTGATCGTGAAGTTTAAAAATCTCTCTCCTTTTAGCAAAAAAAAGTCACTGTTCAGTTCCAGAGTGCATGCTTGAGGACTGGATATACAGTGTCTTTGCTATTGCTGCTGGAGATGAAGGTGAAAGTGGATATGGGCACTGGGGTAAGTATCAATATACTATACACAAAGTGAAAATATAAAGGAATACACAAGTGTTTCCCCGTATCTTCCTCTTTCTGTTTTCTGAAATTTGGGGAATAGTGTATTCCGTGAAAACAGCCTGCATAGGTTTGTTTAAACTAAAGCAATTGCCTGTCCCCAGCCATTACTCATACCAGTTAGAAAACTTTATTGGACTTAGCTTGGGCATCTCCCCAGTCCCTGGAGCTTAGATGTAGCCCAGCACACACCGTACGGATAAACAAGAGGGTTGACACAGCTGTGCAGTAGTTAGTTGGAGGTTTTGGAGCAGGCAAGCAGGAATGGCTTTGGGTAATTGCTATTGCACCAGATCCTGCTCTTAAAATGCCGTCCCTCCTGCACATCAACACTGTCTTCCTTTCTGGACACTAGACACTACGCAGGTCTGTGGCAGAGGAAGGTAAATCCTCTTCCTCACTGCTGGGCCCAGCATTTGGTTATCTGCGCTCCTTTTGCCTGAAGCTGAGGGGGTAATTTCCTGCAGAGAGCTGGGTTGCTGTAGCCTGAATACCCCTGTGTTTTCCCCTTCTCCAGACCCTTATCCGCTCCTTCTGCCAGGAGCACGCACAGCAGACGCTGCCAGGGCACACGGTCCTTCCTGGTCCCTGGGAACGTTGGACTGCGCTATCCTTACAAATAGTCCTTACTCATGGCAGTAAAAGCACTCCTGAAAAATGCAGTGCTAATAAAGACCAGCTTCCAGTGGCAGTGGAAGAACCACTTGTGTGGATCACAGAGCTACGAGTCCCAGCCTTGGTAAGAACGTACGCCTCAAAACAGTTCTCTAAATGAAAACTAATTCTCAGAATATAACTTCAAAGTTTTTATGCTACTGTTGAAGTAAAAGGAATAATCACTTCCTGTAGCACCACCTAAATGTTTGAACGCAGATCTTGACAGAATATTACTGGTCCAAGGACAACGGAAATCTAGATCACTGCTTTTGCAATGACAAATTGTGCATAGGAATGCTTTTCTTATAAATATCTGTGATCTGCTTATATTAACTGTCTCATTACCCCAGCTGCTTTTGTCACCTCGATTTTGTCTGTACAAGATTTCTTTTTTTTTCTCACTTTCCTTGGTTGCATAGTTATTTTACATGGTAGAAGTATTTTATCTTATGTTTCCCTGGTTCTGAGATATGACTTTTTCCTTAGCTATTAAATCAATAGGTTTGATTTAAAATAAAAACTGAACTTAAAATGTTTTATTTTTAAAAAACTTAGTCTTCTTGGGTAAATTGAAACATAAATAAAGCCTTTTAAATTTTGATAACATTCATTTTTTTTATTCGCTTGCTTTTATAGATCATAAATGTTGAAGTCTGAAAATGAGGACACAGACAAGGAGACTGAGAAATGAATGGACAAAGTCCTGTTAGTAAGAGTCAATCTGACTGCTGTAAGTCTCAAAAAAAAAAAAAAATTAAGTCAAATGTGAAGTTCTGCACCAAAATATGGTATTTGCTCTTAACACTGTAGTTTGTGTTGCTACCCCAGAAAGCCTGTCTTTGGGGAGATGTCACCATAGCACAGAGGTGAATGATTAATCCATTCTTGCCAAAAGTGTCTCCTGCTAATTACAGGTAATTTGTGCTGCCCAGTAGCCTCATGCCTGTTGAGCTACACCGTGCATAAAAAATGAATACTCAACAGCACTAGTATCATAATTTTATAATCTTTCCATTATATAGACATTTCTGGTTTTTGAATGTACTTTATGTGTGTTGCAAATATTATTATAGAAAGAAAACATTTTAAATCATGTTTTTAAATCAAGCCCCTATGTCCCGTAGAAAGGTGGGCTCTTTCCCTTCCCTTCCATACCCAGCTCCTCCCCACAGGCGTGCCATGCTGTTGCGGCCGGGGGACCTTTATCCTGTAACTAATCTCATTCTTCCTAACCTTTACAAAACAGATGAGAGTGATTCCCAGGATCTCTCCCTAGGAAGGCGCTTCCTGCCGGCGCCTCCACCCAGATGGCGGGTCAGTGCTATTTCCCCTCGTTGGGTCTTTGCAGAGCGGTGAGGTGGAGAATCGGCAGTGCCAGGGTGGGATCAGATCCTGGCTGGCCTCGTGCAGCTGCAGCTACTCTGTCCGCTTTGGGGGGGCTTCCGGAAAATGGGAAAAGCTGAGCACCACAAAAGGTTGAGAAAGGCTGTAGGCAAAGTGATTACAGTGATTTTTGACTTGTGGATAACTACATGTTTTCTATCATGTGCTAGCATAATGAATATATTCCCAGTGATTTCTTCTTCTTTATGAAGTCCATAGATTACAGGATGAAAAACTTGTGGAGTAACAAGACTCTGCTACCTTTTTGCCTTTCTTCCCTCTTTCCACTTTTGTTCCCGTTTCTCCGCTCCTTGGCTTGGTGTTCGTCCCTCTGCATCTGCTTCCCTGCAGCAGCTGCCACTTCCCAGCTGATGCCTTCTTGTCACTAAACGGACCAGCCGTGCGATTATGACTATTAAAATTCACCCATTAACACAGCAGTGAGGTGGGGTCCGAGGAGCTCCTACCTCCCAGCTTGCTGTGCCACGCTGCCAGCAGATTCGGGAAGGCGACACCACACTGGTTTATCCTGGTTTTCTTCCCAACCCTGACAGCTGGTTTTAACTGGTTGAGCAATGGCTGCAGTTCAGCACAACTCAGATGTCTCAGACAGTCTATATAAACATCATTCCTACTCAGAGGTCCTATTGGCAGAAGTATCTGTTGGGCACTTAGTGAATTACAGGCTTAAGAAACTACCTGGCAATGCTGGAGACCTTGAACCAGACGCAAAACTTCCACCAAGGCAGCCTTTAGCGTCTTAAGTAGGTACTTGGCTGCCAATCAATTTTAGGCATGCTGCAAAGGGACTTTCTAAAAAAAATCTGACTCTGGACCAGCATCCCCGTTTGTTTCATCTCAATTTGGAGTGGTTAAATAGGAATTTGCAAAGGAAATGAACAAGGGGACCAGCTTCTTTCATTTAAAGGGCTTGTCTAAGTAGAACCAAGCAACAAAGGAATTCAGTGTAAGGTTTGCAATTTTTGTCGCTCTTGTCTAACCAGATTTACATCATCAAAAACAAAACAAACAAACAAATCCACCAAACTAACATGAGAGAGCACGAGAATTTTAGAACACATGCATTACAAGTGATACAGAATATGCATTTATGATTCAAAATTTTAAACAGCTGAGAAATAAATATGCAAAGTAGATTGTTCTGTTTGCAGATGGTAATCCTGCCACACTGATTTCGCTCAGCTGTCTGATTTTTCAGTGTCTGCATTCCTGGTTCCTGGGGTTCCTGATTAAGAAATAAAATATGAGTCACGGTGCATGGTTACCTTCTGCACATCTGAAAGGGTAACTCGGTGACTGAAAACAGATTATTAGAGGCTGATCCTGCCCTGCTGAATCCAACGCAATGTCAGGGGATTGAAAAAATTCCCCACTCTGCCCCTCATTTTTACAGCTGTAAGATAAAGGTTCCTGCCAGCTCTTGCGGATCAGCTTGTAGTAGATCGGCTGCCCGGCCCAGCTCTCCCGGGGGTCTCCGTGGGCAGGGACGGCCAGTGGGCAGCACGCTGTGTGGCAAGGTGAGGCGCATCCCTTTCCCTGCCTCTCCTGAGGATGACTCAGTCGGTTATTAAAAATTTCCAGCTTCCAGCTAAAAATGGCATCAGAAGCGGTGCCCCAGAGGGAAGAGGGGGAGACATGAGGAATGGGTTCTGTTCCTGTCTCTGCTTCCTAACACACACGCGCACACACTCACACACACGCGCAGAGCTGATGGGCAGCTCGTCTGGGAAAAGTTTATTTTGCAATAAGAGGGGTTAGTATTCTGCTAAAGGCTTTGCAAAGACTGGATCCAATTTTCGGAGCCTGTTGCCAATATTTGTGAGTCATTTCCTTGGAATCCTACCTTTGGTGTTTATTTCCCTTAGAAGGAAACTTGTAAAAGAATAATAATAGCTCTCATTCTTCGTGGAAAGTGGCACACAGCAAAGTGGGAGACAACTCGCTCTTTGTTCCAAAACACTTTTTTGTTTGTTTTGTTTACTTTCTTCAGCAGACAAAAAGTGAAGAAGGCAATATAATTAACCCCATAAACAATCTAATTTACGGTGCCAGTGACATGTGTGCGCTGCTGCACCGGCGTGAAAGTTAAGTGGGGAAGCAGTTTTAATTGGTACCTCTCTTAAAGAACAAGTGAGGAGAACTGCCCTGTGCTTTGGGAAGTCTGCGTATGTAACAGAAGGGCTTTGCTTTCTCAGCCCTGCCTGGCTGCTGAGGCCCCCTTTTCTCTCTGCCTTCAGTCCCAATAACAACATCTAGCACCTATTCAGTGTGAAAACCCATCGCAAAGGTTAACTAATCATAAATACTGTCAGTTATAGTTTGTGCAGCCACAGGAGCACCTTTTACCCTCAGCATACTGAAGTGTTTTGCAAACCAAACTCCCGCTGAGCTGAGTGGATCCTGGACGGAGCTTTGTATGTCTAGCAGGGCCATGCAGCCACCAGCGGGGTGGAGGCAGAGAGCATATGAGACATTTTGGCTAAGACCACTGGAAAAAGTATTTATGCTTACTGAAATAAATACCATGGGGCTTTATTGTTCTCCTAGAGCAAGCAGACGAAGCAGCCATCAGGAGACGGCTGCAGTAAACTTGATGTCACCTTTTCTCGTATCTGCCAGAGCCCCATGGCAAAAAAATAAATTGCAAATTTGCTTATACTTTCATATATTTGCAAAAGTTCTAGCACAAACTATAACTGTTAGAACCACCATTTAAGAGCTCATTGCATATAAGCTACCAAGAGTGCTGCTAGGTGACATACACCTACAAAGAAATAGAAGAGGAAACCTCTTTTCTGTCGGTATAGAAACCTCCTCTAGTTCTGCTTCATGGAGACCAGAAGCAGGAGAAAGGACAACTGCTAAGAATTCAAAAGAACATTTTCTTTTTTCTTTTTTTTTTTTTTCCCCCCTCTGAAAAAATGCTTGCTAAGAAGATCAGGGGACTCTGACAAACTGGGACAGAGTAACTCCAAAAAGTCTTTCTGGGGAGAATTCAACTGCAAAGTACAAAACAAAACAAAAAAAAGTAGCATGTGGGAGTTAGGAAAGTTAGAGAAATATTTGCTTGGAATTCTGTCTTGAGAAAGAGACACTCGAGCATCTGGAGTTGTATAATCTAAATTAGGACAGAAGTGAAGATACCTTTGAAACGCTTTCATGGAGGGGCTGTATCTTGACACAGAAATCAATTTCTGATTTCAAGTTAATTCCTTTTCCACCAAACAGTAAGTCCAGCTCTGGAAAAAGAAGGGAAAAAAGAAAGCAAAAAGGAAAAAACAGTGGGTTCCTTGAAATTCCCTGAAGCGAGGGCCAAGAAATACAGGGAAAAACACTAGACTTGGCAGGTCTGTAGTTTATCTATACCTCCGAAGGATGAAGAGCTGAATTGACCTCGTTGGCTCACAAACCTGTTGTTCTACCAGTCTAGTTATTTCAGCCAGCCTTAACCCTTTCATGTTGCCCTTGTATCACGCTCATGTTCAATGGCATTATACGTGGTTCTGATAGGAGGTGCGGCTGAAGGAACAGAAAATAATCATTGCCCGGGGCCCGCACTGTCTTACTGCCACCTGTCCTCATCCCCCTCTTCCCTCTGCCTCCTCCCTACAGTCTCCGGCTTGTGCCTCAGCATCTCCCTCACCGCAGACCAGGCACCACTCTGCGCTGACGTGATGAGGTACTGCTGTTCTTCTCAGCCGTTTTACATCAACAAGAGAAGGAGGAGATCTGTCTCTCTGTCTGCTCCCAACCCATGGCCTGTCTCTTGGAAGTCCAATTTTCAATTTAAATCCAGCATGGCCAATTCCAGATGCTTTTCCGCTTCTTGCAGCCCTGCTGCTGTCCTTGGCTCCAGAGCCCTGAGCGCAGGGATCGTCTTTGACTCTTTTACTTTCCTTTACTGTGATTGCCCCAGAGTGCTGCGATTCAGTGTCCCCGGTGTTTCCACTGCTTCATTCATAATGTTACTATAACTCCACGCATATCTATCCGGACAATAAACGTTTTAATCAAGGCCCTCGTTATCTCCCATCTCTGTAACTTCCTCCTCCTTGAACTTGTGACATATCAGCCAGTTTGATCTATTTAAACACAAGCTCCCAACATCCTCTTCCCTGTCCACTGCTGCGGCCAGAGCCAATCCGCCTCCTGCCTTTCCTCCTTGCTTGCCTGCATCTAGTCTTTATTTTCACGTGCTAGGTTGTCACAGCTCCGCCTCAGCTGTCATTGCTCCACCGTTGTCTCGACTGTATGGCTCTACTGTCTTCACCGGTGATGCCGGCGTCCTTGTGCATTTATCCGCTGCTCCCAGGGGAGCCTTTATGCCCTCTTCCATGACACTCTTGCCCACAGGATGCCCTGCCTCCCTCGGCTAAGTTGGCGATACCAAACTTTGTTGCAGCAACCATAAAGAGTCGCTGGTTTACAATGAGGTCAGCCTGGAATTGTTTACATGTGATATAAATGTACGTACACCAGCCTGGGTATGTGATTGTGCCTTTCCACGTCCCCTCTCCGGCTGTCACTTGCTTTCTCAGAGCGCGGGTCTGCGCAGCCTGCCTTCAGTGCTCCTGCAGTGGGATTTCTGATTGCTTCTGCAGTGTAAATTTTCTATAATGCCAGAAAGGTAACAGCTACCAAAGCGACGGCAATTTTGTTTCCTAAGCGCTGCGATCCAGATGTTAACAATGGCATAGTACAGTTAAGAAACGCCATTCTCCCCTCAAGTCATGTTGTTATGCAATGGAAACGCTCCAGAATATATGATAAAGACCGAAACCGCTGCAGTACTTAGGTACAAACCCAGGAGTCAAGAAGGGAATAGCCATCTTAAGTCTATTCCCTCGTCTTTATTGATCTTGGTGAGACATGCAGCATTATTGTCACAGGCATTTTATATTTAAGTTTGGATTTTTAGAGGCATTCTGGAACGGTATAAAGAGTCCTTTTCACTGACATCGCATCAGGCTTGTTGTAATGTGAATGGCATCATTACAGTTCTCTCATTAACATCATAATGGCTCTGGAGGAATAGTGAGTAAAAACCCCAGCAAATGGAGTAGCGTAGCAATGTATAGTAGTCTTACTGCGTGAAACTGCATATGGAAAAAGTTTGACATTTTAACCTTCAGGCTGCTGTAGATGCCTCGGGGTGTCCTCACACTGCATGCATTTGGCTGACAAAATGGAAAAATTGTGGTAGCCTAAGGATGGAGGGCTGGGTTCAATAAAAAACCGTGCCTGGCTTCCATGCCACTGAAGCCCACACAAGGCTCCCAAATGGATTTTTCAAAATTGAATCCAGCCCCAAGTGTCAACCTTTTGCTGTAATTTTGTATAGTAAATGTATTGTATGCTCAAATGTACATCTTTCATCCTTTATTTCCAGTGGCATTAATGGAAATGTAACAATGCATGTGCTGTTCTGCAAAGTCTCATTGAAACAAACAGGATTTTGGATGAAATCCCTCCATTGCATACGATAATGTAATATAAATGGGTTGGGCTTATGGCTGGAGGACGATGAGATCGGGTTCTATTTCTGGCTCTGACACTGATTTGCTGCGTGACTCCTGGCAAGATACTCAGGAGTGGATTTTGCCACCCTTAATGGGGAAAAACAGTAGGTTGGCTCTTCGGGAGCAATGCCCGAGGTCCTGTTTATGGAGCTAGGCTCGGTAGTGCTTTTTCAGTAAATACCACCTCATCCTTCAGGCTTTCAGCTTTGCCGTGTCCAGCTTTACCTTCGAGGAGGCTGACTTTTCCCATGCGCTGAGTACTCGCAGCTCCCTTCCCACTCATTTGCAGCAGCTGGAAATCAGTGCTTCTGAAAATCAAATGGGAACAAATAGCATGCCAAGAGTCACAAGCCCTTCTTAAAAGCCTGGTTCTCAGTTTCTGTGTACTGAAGCAATTCCTTCGCTACAAAATGGGGTTTATTTTGTAGCTGACTGCCACCCATACAGCTTTGTAACGCGTGCTGAGACCTACAAGCTTGGTTTGGAGCTTTGTTTTTCTGACTGTTTGGGTTGTTTGTTTTTTTTTATCCTAGGGAAGCTCTATTATTTATGCCTTGTTTTTATACAGTTTGGGAACATGGAGAATGTGCATGGACAGTAGCTGTTTATAGAAGTTAACTGGCTTGCCTCTATTAATTTTGCATGTTGTAAATAGCAAAAGCAGTTCATTTACTTTACTGGCTGTCCAGACAACTCAGTTTTTCAAGATAAATCAGCAGCACTGTGCAGAAGGCATCCCGACACTTCCTTCCTTCCTTCCTTCCTTCCTGTGTGTTTCTGCTTAAGCATAGAAAGACTTAGTTGTGATGAAATATGTAAAAAAAAAAAAAAAGGCACAGTCAAAATCTCCGATTCTCATAAAAAAATTCCACAAAGAGATGTTGAATTCATTATGTGCGAAGAAATCCTGACTTTTCCAAAGCAGCAGCGAGTTCCTTCCAACCCTTATTCTCTAAGGACAAACACTGAGCGTTGACATCATGCCAACATGAGAAGATTGATGTCTCCCAGTGAGTGATTCCTCAGTGCAGATTAATGAGAAGAGTCCGTGGGTGCTTTCTAACGATGGCGCAATCTTTTCAGCCGCAAAATATATGACTTTTTAGCTGGTTCTTGGGCCACTTTTTGGCCCTGCTCTTAGGTCAGCAGACTGACCCACTTGTTGTTTTGACCAGTCTTTCCATGTGTCGGTACTCAGCTGGTAACAAAAGCTGTGGGGAATAAATAATAGATACTGGCTGTGTCAGGGATAACTTCCAACGGGCCAGCCTGATGGCCTGCCACTCCCCGTGTCATTGTTTCTTTGCCCAGGAAAAGCAAGAGGGCATTAACGGGCTCCTGCAAGAAAATGACTGAGGGCCACCACATGCAGGGGGTTATCGGTAAACTGATCGTGAAGAAGGGGTTTAGGCACCCTTCTCTATGATTGCAGCGAGGTCTGGTGGCCTCTACTAGGGCAAACGGGGATTTACCAGGGCTCGGGGATTTCCCCTGCCCCTCCCGTTTTCTGCCCCATTGAGGAGCGGAGGGCAGACCTACGCACGCATCCAAGGAACAGAGGGTTAGCACACGCTGGAAGCCCGTTCCTTAATAAAGTAGCAGCAGCCTTGCGCATTCTTCCAGGATTTAAGAAAACAACTGGCAGATGTGAATGATTTATTTTTTCCTCCCTCTTCTGCTGCGGTTTATTTTTCCCTCTCGTTAGCGAGCGCTCGGCTGCTAACACAAACAATTGCTGAAATTCCACCTGCCCACCTGCGGCCCCTCCTTCTCGCTGCTCGCTCGGGCCCTCGTCTTCCTCCGGGAGGGCTGCACCGAGGGGAAACTACATCCCGCTTTCTTAGAGAGAGGAGGAGGAGGAGGAGGAGGAGAAGTGTTCTGAGATGTTCCTGTTTGCCATACCACAGGAAACAATGCTCTGTTTCAGCTATGGAACCAGAAGATGACGTGTTTCCAAACTAGCTCTAAATAGAAGAAAGCTACCTACCTTTGTTTCTCGATTAAAGGNCGGGGGGGGAGGAGGAGGAGGGGGAAGGAGAGGGAGGGGCCGGGCCGCGTCTGGGCGCATTGTTCCGCGCTCCTCTGCCAAGAAGTAGGTGACTATGAACTCATCCCTTGCCCTTCGCAGAAAGTTTGCTCCCTCCCCTCCCTTCCCTTCCCTCCCCTCCCGCCTGCTGTCGCGGCAGGAGGCAGCTCGCAGCCTGGCGCTGGCCCTGGAGTCCCCGCTCCTGCTTAATATTCCGCCTGCTCCGCCGATGTTGTGCTTGGCTCCGGTGGGACTGCAACTCACGGCTTGAAACCGGAGCCAATTTTCTGTCTTAGTCTCGCAGTGTTTTGACTGGAGGCAGATCCAGTTCAGTCCGATCG
>VYXH01006801.1:53356-81589 GCA_013397275.1 Burhinus bistriatus | reverse complement strand
CGCCGCCGCCGCCGCGGCTTCTCCGCGCAGCGCGGGGTGCGGCGGTGAAGGCGGCCGCCGGCTGGGAGGGAAAGTTTTGGCGGAGGCCAGCGTCCTGAGGCCGGCTGCGGTTCCCTGCGCTGCCGGTTAGATGGGCCCTGGGCCGCCCCAGCCGGTGCGTCTGGCGGGCGATGTGTTAGTCAGGTGAGGGTTTTGTGTCTGATCGCTGCGAATGGATGTGAAAATACGCGGCGGAGTTCTCCCGTAGCGCGAAGGGAAATGAAAAAAAGTATTTTGTTTGGAGGACCTCCGGCAAACCGCATGTCATTTGTCATATCTGATTTATTACCCGCAGGATCACATTACAGGGGAATTTCAAATCCTGTAACAACATCCAAGATCACATACTTTAAAAGGAAATATGTGGAAGAAGAGGATTTTCATCCACCGCTCAGCAGCTGTACACATAAAGTATGTTTTCTAATAGTCGTTGTTTTTACTCTGAGTTTCAGATGCTTAGTAACACTCGATTGACCCATTTCCAGAAGGCTGAAAGATTCTGCTGAAATTAGAAGAATCATCCAGCTGTTTGCTCAGAAACAAATAGTTGTCACTTGTTCACATTTATTGTTTTATTGTCATCAAATTGCTTGAGAAGCAAAGGCGTTTCTTCATTTATAACATCTGTAAATGGAAATGCTGAGAATAACTTCTTTTTCAGGCTGTTTTGTTCTTAGCTAGTTTATATCACGCTAACAGAAACAGCTCCGTAACAGCCTTTGAACAGCAGAAACGAAGAGCATAAATAAAAAGGGCCCATGATTCCTCACTTCATTCAAAACTTTTTCCAGGGGAGAAGTTACTAATAGATTCCACGTACCCCAAATGGGTTACAGTTCCTCTAGACAAACAGAGTGATTTGGAAAGCGAGTACAAGCTCTTTCAGTATTTAATCCTGTTTATTAAAAAGCTAATAACTCCAAAAGAACAGATTAGTAAATGAAAGAATATTTATTTTTTTTTAATGAAAGCTGTTCAGGGAGGGATTAGGGCAAACATTTCCCAGGCCAGTGAATACATAAATTGAAATCTAACTTTCTTTATGAGAGATTTTATGCTCTCATTCACTCAGGGCTGACTCCTGTAGGGAACTGAACGCCTGGAGTGATGTGCTTAAGGATAGCTACCGCCTTGAGACACCATCCTTACCTTACTGGATCATCCCTGGCCCATGGCAGTCCAGTGCTACCCTTGTACTATTGGCAATAGGGAGGACACAATATAATCTGGTTAAAGCACAGTTTATGGGAGGCAGTAGTAGCACAAGAGCCCCAGAGACAGAAAGCTGTTTAGATCAAGGTGCGGAGCGAGTGTATACATTATCTTTACCTGCATGGCAGAGGCAGCCTTCTGAGATGCGAGGAGAACCGAGTACCTCGTCCCTCTCAGGGACACTGGGCAGGGAGGTCTGCCCCTGTGGGACCCTGTTTCCCTGGAGGGATTTCCACAGAGGGGAAGCAAGCAGTAACGCTGAACTTGCTTCCCAAGGACCTTAGAGTAGCTGAAGGAAGTTACAGCTACAAATAGTGTTGGCTGGAAGTGAGTACCTGACCGGGAAGGTGAAAAACTGCCCCGCTGTTAATTCCAGAAGGTGTCTGGTCTGCTGCCAGAGCAATGAATAAATAGCACCGAGGGTGTTGAAAAATGTGCTCTGGTTAGTGAGCGTGTCTCCCACATGTCACATCACTCTCTGATTTCAGCCAGTTTTTTTCTTGGCTAGATTGTTGGATTTTTGTATCAGTGGTTGTTTTCCTTGCAAAGAGGAGGAATAGTTACTTACCCCTTTCTAACAGCATAAAACCCAGTTGCAGCGGTATTGATAAGGTAGACCTGTCCCAGACACCATTTAGTGCTGTTGTAGAGGTGTATCATGTCAGAAACCTGTTCAGCACAAATGTGTTTTGTAGTTTGCAGCACCGAGCTCTGGGGGAGGGAGGATGCCCACCCGATTTCTTTGAATTTCTTACACATTTTTATACCTCCACTGCCCAGTAAAGAGTGAGTTATGTTCTGAGATTCCTTGTCCCGTAAAGGTTATGACGGTAGGGCCCAGAGCCCCTCTCCAGGGCTGTTGGCAAACACTTGTAGTAGAAAGCCTTTGACAACTTGTTCTTCCTGGTGGCCCTCCAGGATGTATCTGCTGGAGGATCACGGTTCAAGGCTTCCTGGTTTGCTCCAGGCTTTTTTGGGTTCACTGACTGTTGCTGCGGGTGGTGTAAAGGACACCAATTAACCTATAGGCTTAATATAATTTAAAATGAGTCATTTATTACAGAAAATTACTCTAGCAAAGAAGAGCTTCAGCCATGAACTCACATGAAAACACGGCCAATTTTTTTTTTTTTTACGAGGCGCTGTGCTGCTTCTAAGCCCTGCAGACAGGACCAGGCTGTGGAAAGAGCTAGAGGGCTGGGGAGAGCTGAATGGATGTGAAAAGCAGCTGTGCTTTATGCTCTTTCAGTCCTCATAGCTACGACTTGCACTCTGCAAAAATGCTGTAACCATGTGGGAAAGGCAAGAACGATCAAGCCACAGATGGGGGGGATTTAGAGCAGTCTCTCTTTGTGCTGTGCTGCTCTCCTCCTACGCAAACCAAATTCTTACTAAAAATGAAAATTAGTTAATAGTGCTTACAGTAGCATGCATTGCCCCTCTCTTATTTTGATTCCCAGGGTAGCGATTACAGCGCAGAATCCGGGGCCTCCCGGGGGCAGTAACCTGCTCATGCTGCCAGTGCTGAGAAAGGGAGTCCTGGAAGGACCATGGAAGGGAGAACAAATCTGTGGGCGTCAAGCCAGGATTTCTGCAAATCCCTATCCTCTCTTCGTTTCCTGACCTTGTCCCTGCCTATCTGCGTTCCCACCGGTCCCGTAGAGCACAGGGTGTAGTACGCAGGCCAACAGCTGCTCTCCAGATGCTGTGATGCTTTGAGATGGGTTTCTCCCTGCCTCCCTCCCTGCCTGCACTTTTGTACGCAAGAGCAGTATAAGGGAGCTTGGCAAATGGAGACCTCCTCGCTGGAGGGCCTCTTCCACTGGCAGTGGATGAAATGCTCCGACACTTGCTGCGTGAGGCGATGGCTGCTGGCTGCGTCTTGCAGACCTTGAGGCTGCAGGAGGGGGACCTGTGCTTGGCTTCAGAGCTTTGTAGAAGCCCCACAGGGGATGGAATCGGGTCCATTTACATCAAAAAGCCCCAGCCTTCACTGGAGCAGAACTGCACAACAATTTTGTGTTTTAAAGCCACATGCAAATAAAGAGCCAGATGTGCGCATCTGGATTTCGCTCTCCCATCCTGGATTCGTGCCCTGCAATTGCCTCCATAGTGTAACGCTCAGCTACTTACCTCCTAAACCCGGGTGAATTCTGTGGCCAAGAAAAAGCAGGTTCCCAGCTACATGGGTGTGCAAAATGAAAAGCCAGTTTTAGGTGCCTCAGAAAGAGAATGAGAGAAGTCGTGGCACAGGGGGAATACTTTGCTTCATTTTCTTTCTCCTTGCCTGGAAGAAAAGTGCTTGCCTTCAGTTCCATATCTTCTGTCTTTTGCATTTTCAGACAATCTCAGTGTTTGAGGAGCGGGCCCATATTCTTTACATGTCTTTGGAAAAGCTGAAATTCATTGACGATCCCGAGGTCTACCTGCGGAGATCCGTCCTCATCAACAATCTAATGAAGAGAATCCATGGAGAAATCATCATGCAGAACAACTGGTGCTTCTCTGCCTGCTCCTTCAGTGGCACATCGCCACAAGAGTGGTTTGTGCCTCAGGACTGTCCATACAGAAAACGCCTTCGGATGGCGAAGGAGGAGTACGAGAAGCTCCACACGTGCTGCTTCTATCAAGAATGTGGCAGTCACTATTTAAATCTACCCTACTCTGTTAATGCTAGTACAGAAAATACTTCCTCCTCTTCCTCTTCCTCCTCCCCCATTTCTTTGCCAAGCTGTTCCCAGCAGGTGGATTATGACATTGGCAGCGCCCCTTCTTACAGGAGTGATGACCAGCTACCTGCTAATGAAATGTTCATCACTAATGCCAGGTCTCATGGTAATCAGGAAAAAGCAAAATTTAATGATGAGAAAGGAGGTAATGAACCTGAGCGAGAGAGCGTCGCCCTAAACTGTGAACCTGTGAGAGGCACCCATGCTCTCGAATGTAAAGGCAAATTTTATGACTGTTTTGAGACTGGATGTAATGACAAGAGCAACATAAGCGAATCTTGGAAAAAATCCTTAAGGAAAAAGGAGTCTTTACCCAGTAATAAAATGTGCTGCAGCAAAGGAAGTAAAATATGAGGCATCTTTCTTGCTCTGTTGAAGCATGCGCAGCATGTTCGTTTGTCTATCAAATTTTTATTTTGAATGGATTTTTTATAGTTTTCTACAAATGATACAATCATGCCACAAACATTACGTGAGTTTTAAATGACTGGAGAGCAGATTGTGTAAAGCATCTCTGTGATCTGCATCAGCGGGCTATTTATAAATATGGAGACTTCATAAAGAACGCAGTTGCGTTACTGCTTAGCACTATAGTCTGTACAGCTATGGTGTAGCTTTCGTTACTGAAAATACCAATCAGCCAGATGGGGAAAACATATCGTTTTATATATCCCCGCCCCCACGAAGTCTGCCATTAATTAAGAAGAATCTCCATTATGTTTACCAAGGAATTAGAAGTCTGGTAAACAAATTGATGCTACCAGCAAGGGTGATGTGCTCCTTGTAACTCAGTGTTTGTTCTGACAAAGGACTGTCTTCAGGGACTGGGAATAAACCATCCTTATGTTTTATACTGATACTCATGAATTCCTGGATTCAGCGTCTTGTTCAACTGACAAAATAGGACATAACATAAAGAAATAACCTGTTTATGGGATCTTAATCAGAAACACAACATGCAGCTCAAGTACTTGCACGTTTTCACCTCGGCTGTAATAACTAATGAGGTTTGTTGTTACAGAGGGCAGGTTTTTTTTTTGGTGCCTTACTTTTTGTCTTAATTTTTGCCAGCGTGAAAATTAAGTATAAATCGGTGATACAGCAGGGATTTAACCTAAACGGAGAAAAAACCCAAACCCACAGGTTGGATCAATATTATTAAAAACCTTTAACCTTTGAAGTACTGAGTTCAACTTCCTATTCAAACATCTCTGTTCTTCCTTTTTGATGCTCAATTGCTTTTTGATTTGCCATCCTTAGGAAGGGATTTAAGAAACAATAGAGAGATGTCTCTTGTAAACAAGCATTCGATGCTTGAGTGTTTCTATGGCAACTGTCTGTTGCTGGGGCTCTTTTTTTTCCTTCTTCGTATAATGAAGTTCATGAACCAGTGGCATGTTTTATACTTTATTCTGTTTTGCATAATTTCTCTCTTTTAGATTGCAAAAGCATGCGGGAATTTTTCTATGACTTTTGCTGTTGATTTAAGAAAGACAAGAAAAGAAAGCAAAAAGCACAATGTTAATCGATAATGTGGCGGTAAACATGATTTTATCTGAATGAATGTAAGGGGTTTAATTTTGAAAAAGAACATTTTGGAGAAATGAGCTGAGATTTCACTGGCTAAGGACAACATTTAGTCATCCCTAGGTAGACCGTTTGCAAAAGTGTGCTACTTAAAATGCCCGGAAGACATTAGTCGGGGTTGAACTGAGAGTATTGTGAGTCTTTGATCCACCAAATTAATTAGTTCCCACAGTCCTCATAACAACTGGCAGGGTGTGCTCAGCAAAATAGCCACATCCAAGCCATGTCTGACTCATAATAGCTGCCTGTTCCCACAGCATCATGCATCCAAGTGACATCTTCTCCACTTGGTTCTTGTCCAAAGGGTGAAATTCACCTCTGTGCTGGGGAAATGACCAGCTCGGTGCAGGGTACAAGGGTCGCTGGGGGACCGCTGCCCCTGGCTTGGCGCTGGAATCAGCCGGGTCCCTGGGTCAGAGACCTCCTGCTCTGGGTTTCACGGGTTCAGCCTGAGTCCTCCTGGGCCATGGTTGTTTTGGGTAGTGTGCACACCCCACAGTCACATTCGCAAAGTGGACAGGTTTTGTGACTAAGCCCAGTGGTCGTAGAAAAAAGCTCCCCCTCAGCCAAAGTAACCACAAAGAGAGCAGGATGTAAATCAATGATAACCTTTATGAGGTCAGGTGAATTGGAACTGACAAGTTTGTAAGGGTTATCATTGTGAAGAATGACAAATAAAGAAAGTATAAATCCCACCTGATTTCTCCAAGACAGAAGCTTTTTTTATTAATAATAATATTAAATATAGATCTCATTCATACAGTGTATGAGTAGGATCATCATTTAGACATTTGTCCACAAGGACCAATTTTTTAAAAAGAACTGATTTTTCTTGTGTTATACCCAGATAGTCTAGTAATGTCTGCTCTTTTCCAATATTTGATAAACACTTGATGTTTTAAGCTTAAATATTAGATGCTTGTATACTAATGTGTTGTTGTAGTAAAGTGAAATTTCCTTGATATATATTTATTAAAATGACCAAAATTCATTTTAATTTTACATCTCCAATGGCTACTGGGTCCTTTCCCCCATGTTCCCCTCCCTCACCCAAGGAAATGCCATTTAATCAAACTGCTCCCTGCCGAAGAGGTTAGGCTGCAGTTGACTGTGCACCTCAAGTTGAGTCCGGGATGGAGCTCAGCCTTCTCAGGGTTTCAGGAGGCTTTAGGACAGTCTGAAGGTGCACTGAGAAGCAACAGACTTCTCTCTGGATTTGCATGTACAGCCAAGGGTAACGTCTGGCCAACTGCTGCCCAAGCCACAAATCAGCTAACACTTTTGGCAGGGCTGAAAGCACTTGACCCCAAGGGGCTCCTTGGTCTTCAAGAGCAAGTCCGCACATATAAGCCATTGCAGTGTCTTCTGAGTTGAATTTGCATCAGCTGAAGTGATGGATCAGCAGAACTCTCTGTCTACTCTGGCCTCTCTAACAGCTTCTTTAATTCCAGGGACACCTAGAAATTAAGCCAT
The DNA here is from genome assembly GCA_013397275.1 of Burhinus bistriatus. NCBI lineage: Eukaryota > Metazoa > Chordata > Aves > Charadriiformes > Burhinidae > Burhinus > Burhinus bistriatus. The sequence continues at coordinate 74,549 of VYXH01006801.1, read as the reverse complement.
TACAGCTCTGGACAGTCTTACTGAGTGTCATCAGGGTCTATAATGGGTGAAATGTCACCTAATTTATGAAGGCTGGCCTAAGGGTAAGTGGTCTTTTCTGCCTTTCTCCGGACCCTGCCTCACAAAATAATGGCAAATACTGAAAGGGGATGTATTGGACTCGGGAGTCAACTGAGTCATCCTGTTTGCTTCAGAAGAGACAGAGGTATTTCATGTTCGAAAAGGGAGTTGTCCAATTGCCAGAAATGCAATAGACCACGATAGGATTTCCAACCTGGCCTAGGCTGAATGGATTTCATGGTTTAAGTTTGTTTTGATTTATGGCATGTGGAGAGTATAAACCTGATAGGCCTTTTCCCCATTGCACACTCCAGTACTAAGGACATTTTGCTAGTATCACAAATTTTCAAGAACTAGTTCTTTTCCAAGATTATACTAATGCCTGTCATATGTATGTCTCACACATAACTGCTAAATGAATGTTCCTGAACCTGATTCTGGTCTACCTGCCTGGAAGAACTGGACAGAAGGGCTTCTCTCTAGGGAGACTGTTTTACTCTCTATCATAAGATACTTTACTCCTAGAGTGTGAGACTATAAAGTACTGTGCCTTTCAGCAGGCTAATCCCTGCTTATAATGGTACTTCAATAATACATGGAAAACAGCAACAGAAAAAGAGGTTTCTGTCGTCAACTCTATTTTACTGTCACTAAGAACAGAAGTGTCATTTTATCTTCAGGATCGCTTTGCACCGGGTAATACGTTTCCCTTGAAAATGCATAGTTCATTTCAGTTGGAAAAATCATGCTCCTTTTTCAAAACACGCAGCATAATATCATATATACTTAATACTTTTGGTAAAATTTAACTATTTTTACTGGATTAGCTAAACTGTTGAAACAGCTTAACACGATGGTTACTTTAGCATTCCCAGCACTGAAATAGCCTCAGCTGGCACCAGTTTGCAATGCCAGCGTAGCAGCTGGCTCTGCAGAGAAAACAAACGCTGGCTGAGCCGCAGAAATGAAGTCCTCCTTTCACTCCTGAAGGTGTTACACCCCAAAGCAAAGCTTGTGGTAAAGAGATGTTTCTCACATTTTTTCTTCCTGTGCACCCTCCGTCCTCCTTTTATGTCTCTCATCTACCGACTGTCCTGTCGCTGAAGACCACGACATGCCACCGGAGCCGTAGGCTGGGTGCCACCGCCCTTCGGGTTTGCGCAGGGGAAGCAGGGAGCTGGTTCAGAGTTGCAGCGTGATCTAAAGGGGAATTTGAACAAACTAACCAGGATGCAGTGTGTCTCACTGCTTTGTGGCCCCTCTGGAGGCCCGTGCCAGTTGTGACCCACCCAGCTAAATGGCCTTCCCTGCTGCCGGTAGCTCAGATTGCCGCAGTGGTAGTGATCTGGTGATTAAAGGGCTATGGCTGAAGCAGAGACGTGAAGGTGATTTCTAGTCTGCGTTTGACTCATGCCCTTTCATTGCCTTCTGGAGATAAAGGCTACAGCCAGAGGTGTAGCAAATGCAATTGCTGCTTACTCATGCCAGGAACCTTGATAAAAGCAGTTTCTTAAGTTTTATCACAAAAAGAGCCAGCCAGTCACATCGGAGAAAGGTTTAAACTGCTGTGGGTAAAGGACTTCATCTGGCGTTTTGTTCAGTGAATGTAACTGTCACGTGGAAGCCTCCCAAAGGTACCTAACCTTTTTCGTTGCCTGTCCCTTGCTTTGCAACCTCGAAGAAAGGGGCTGCCCTCGTTTTCTGGAGGTAACCTTTTGGGCTTCTCGGTACCGGTATGAGTTTTTCTGCAGCTGCACGAAGCACCCCAGAGGCTTTTCTTGGCAGGGCGTGCAGAGCCTGCTAAAAGACCGCAGCCAGGGAAGCGCTGCAAAGGATCTTGCTGGAAATGTTAGGAGATGTGAATCTTCCACAAGGCATCCCATGTAACAGCCAAGCCGCTCAGTCACGACTACTTGGAATACACAGTAATTTCCTGTGTTTTTTCAATCTCACTTTAACTTCTCTGACAGATGGGGAAAGATGACTAAACCCAGGGAGTTTACAAAAGTTCGTCTTGTGGTGTTTGCAAACTGTCTCTGTGAGGTCCATTTTCTCTAATGTAAACACAGCCGTGGCAGGGTGCCGAGAGCCTTTGCAGCAGTTAATCCTGCTCAGTTTAAGGCTGCTAATGCGAGGTGTACCCGACCGGCTGGTCCTGCACTGGGGAACTGGGCATGGACCAGCCCTGGGGCTGCGGGGTGTTAGGATGAGACCTTCGCTCCTCTTGGCTCTCCACAGAGAGCATGAAGCAAAGCAGCTGTGGCCGTAAGACCAGACTGAATTTACGGTTCAGGGTGCATGACTTTCATGTCAGGGGGCCTAGGGTCAGGTGTGGAAGGTTAGATTAAACTCCAGGGGAGTAATCATGTGAAAAAGGTTGCATTTGGGGCTGTAGTTGGCTGGTTGTTGCTCTCCCTAGTCTTTAAGTCATGGCAAGGAAGGGAGTGCACCCTGGGGAAGGTGGAGTTGCAGTTCCTCAGCTTTGCAACAGTGGTGTGGATTGCAAGGTATGCAAAGCTTTCTGACCAGATTCAGCTAAAAGATGAGGTAGGCAAGTACATTAACTTCTTTTAATCTCTGCGTTCAAGTTCCCCTCTGAGGAATGCAGGGAGTGTGAGGAGAAGTCACAGATGGGTGGTCTGTGTGTGCTCAGAAATATGCACCTGAGCAAAAAAAAAACAACCAACCCCAAACACAACAAAAGTCCCAAAACATGGAGATACCAAATTGGAAAAATAACTTCTCTTCCATGGCTAGTAATTCTTCTCAATTAATACAGCATGATTCTCCAATTTACTGCAGAGACCATCTAATCTGTCACACCGGGATTGCACAAAGGAGATGAATGGTCTGTCTGCTCAAGGTCAGTCCATTTAGTGCTACCTCCTGCAGCGGTACTTTCCCTATGGAATGCCCCGCCAGGCTCACCTTTCTGTACCATGGGCTGTGTCCGCCTCCTGAAACAACTAAAGGCTCTGGTCATTGCAAAGGAGGGTGATGGGGTGGCAGGGGTTGGTGGCTGTGCCTCCTCCATGAGAAACTGGCCTGTAGCCATCGTGGCTGCGCGTCTCCAGCAAGCTCAGAGGGACCCCACAACATTACTTCCACTGTCCCCTCACCACCTTACGTTTCTAATATATCATTTTCGCTTGTGAACTATGACTGGTGTCAAATGCCGTCTGGCAGTTTGCTGGCTGATGCTTCAGAGACTTCTTGCAGCCAGATGATGGGCAATCAGACCCTCAGCTGGCGTGAGATGATGCTGCACCTTTGATTTTTGGAGAAGTTGTGCTTGGTGGTATCATCTGGCCACCCTCTCCTTTGGTTATTGTTGGTTTTGTCTTTCCCCCTGCCTCCTTTCTTAATCAGAACAAGTTTCAAATGGCAATCCCCCTGCTCCACCCCATACAGTGTGGGACCGGCTACTCTCTATTTACCCCTTTAGTTAGGGAAAGCCTCTGCCAGTGGGAGTTGAAGTCCAGCAGCAGATTATTTTCAAATCCAGTTTTATTCCCCGACTCCAAAATAATTTCTGTCTCTCAGTATATGCGTAAAATCTGTGCTCTATTCCTTCATCAACCCTAAAAAACCCTGTAAATTTTTTTTTTTTTTCCTCCATCCATTGCTCTTTCAGGTGAAATCTTCTTATTTCTGTGAGTAGGCCTCACTTACCAGCCACATTCTCTTAGCCGTACAGCTGCCATGGGGACATTTATTCCTTTCAATAAAGTAGTGTGGTTTTGGCTCAAAATGCAATTGCCCTTTATATTATAAATCGTCAGGCACTGCACATACATGAAGTGTTGCTACCCTGTAAGTGTAATATACTTCAATGTTATGTTTTCCCCAGATTTATCTCCTGTGAGTCTCACCCAGTGTGACCAAAGCGACCTGCATTTCTTGATTTCTATTAACATTTTTATTATCCTGAAAATACAGTTTGACTAACTTTTAAATGTTGAGCAGCCTACATGTTACCTGCAGAGGCTGAATACATATTATTCCTTCTTTGACCCCTTTCTCTGCGTCACAGATTGAATTCTGGTTTACCAGCAGACTAATTAGTGTAATAGTGGCAAATTTTATTTTGTGTTTGCTATGAGAATTAAGGTGCATAGTTTTAATGCACTCCTGAAATGTATCTTCATTGCAGAATTGCTCCAATATTAAAACTTTAAAATAACCTGTATAGTCATCACAGTCATGAAGAAAATCTTAAAATATGAGTAGGGCATAAGCTACTGTCAGATCATTTTCCTTAGTCTGCACGCAGGCTGAGACAAGGATTTTTATTGTATGCATTTATCCACCCATTGGAAGCGCCCATTTGCTAATTCTGAGGCTTAAAGATGACAGTTTAATGTCAGCTTTTGAGGTATTTCACTAGTGACCATTATAAATAAGGCATTCAGCTAACGAGCTTGCCCCACATTCCCAGTGGTCTTCTGAGCCTCTCAAGCTGCCGGTGGCCTCCAGTAGTCCCTTTCCAGCTGCCAAAGCTCCTTTTTCCCTTTGAATATTTCCAGGTGCTATCAATAAAATATCTTCCTAGGCTCTAGAAACACAGGGACAAGACAAATTTTCTTCTAACTGAATAGCGACATAAATAATAGAAAGACAACTGGGCCAATAATTTTATTCTTTTAATTTTGAATATATGAAACCTTTTATTATTATTATTATTTGGGAACTTAATTTTAATTTAAATAATGCAACCACAGTGTTTTCTGGCTGTCATGAATCTGACACCCGCTCACTAAAAATCCTTCATGATCACATAGCGCTACCCTGGTGGGTGCCAAAATCAGAACCTCGTCGGAGCCTCTGAGGTTTGACTGGATGTTTTCCCACACCGCGTCATTTTTCCCCTTTGCTCGGAAGTGCTGAGAAGATGTATGTGGAGGGGGAGGGGACCCGAGAGAAAACGTAAATCGTGGCAACCTGACTGTCAAGAGGGTATCACTAATTCCTAGCTCATGTTCCCAGCGGCAGTGGAGCTGCAATATTAAATTGTTTTGGTTTACCTCTCAGCTTGGTTTACAGGTGCCGGAAGAGACGCAGCCCCAGCCCCTTGAGCGCAGAAGTAAGGGACCTTGCAGCAGAAAGCTCGCCTAGAGGTTTTGTTCCCCTCTGATAGGTCGGGCTGGCGTTCGATGCAGGAGCAGCTGGGAAGGAATAATTTGCATAACAAAGAGCTGTATTATAGTATTGCATTGTGCATTTTGAACCTTCAGACACCTTGACACGTTCGGTTGCACGTTACATAAATCCAAAATCCAGGCAGAACCAGAAAAACACAAAATAAAACAAAAATATATAGATTCCCCCCCCCCCCTTTAAAGTTAAAACAATTTGAAGACTCTAATCGCAAATATAGAAATCCTCAGTGTTTCGAGTGCAAGTGCAAGTGCATTCATCTAAACCCAGGTGCCAGCAGCTGTCAGCATGGCTGCCCAGCACACAGGGCAAAGGAGCGTGGTTCTCCCTGGCTGGCAGAAGGGTCCAAGGGGGACGCAGGGTGAATTCTTCCTAGCGTACAGGAGCTGATGGGCTGGGGTGTGGGGGGCATGTGGGCTTGGGCCAGCAGACAGGAGCCGGATGGCCCCAGCCTCCCCGACAGCTGCTTTCGGCCCCTCTTGGCACAGAGGTGGAAGGGCCGTGCACGGGCGGTGAGTTGCCAAGGAGAAGGCTGTGAGTGCAAACACTTGATGTTTGTCTGCGTTTTCGTCATTAGCCAACAGCAAAGCTGCACTGTGGGGGCATTGGCGATTTGTACTGGTTTAGTTGCACAAGAGGTTGCAAACCCCGCAGAAAGCTTCTTTCCCTGCCTGGGTGCCTTCCCCCGGGCGCTCCAGGCACGGTGTGCTCCTCTCCCGCCTCGCTCGCAGCAAAGCTGCCCCACGCGTCTGCTCCTGCCCCCTGGCAGAGGCCAGACATGGCCCGTGGCGTTTGCAAGACCCATGCTCCCTTCCCTGACTTGCATGAAATAAGCTGCTTTGTGCTGCTTACGTGCATCGTGCCCACCTGTGGTCTGGCTGCCCACTCACTGCAGCGTACCTCTCTCCTCCCTTTTTTTCCCCCCTTTTGTCTGGTTTTTGACTGAGGAAAATTACCCACCCCAGGAGTCAGAAGAAATGCAGAGAATGAAGTAAAAGGAGCAAAAATATCCCGAGGAAGGTTTTTCAGAGCTGATCCTCCCCTGGGTCCGATGTCTATCAGACACACTCGCAGCACACAGCTGCATCATGCTGTCAGAAAGAGGGATTTAAAATCTAACCTGCATATGCAACTCTTTTTCTTGCCACCTTGGATTGAGAGTCTCTGGCAGGGCAGGAGAGTAAATCCCAGCTTAGGAGGGCGGCTCTGTCAGCCCTGCAGGCAGCCTGTATTACAGCGGGGAGCTGTGTAAGCTCTGTCATCCATGGTGGTGGTGGTGATTTCTGCAAAACCTGAATATGCTTCACCCAGATATTTGTATTCAGCGCAACCTCATCAAGCAGGGAGACGCAAGTTGAGCAAAGAGCATGGAAGATCCTACTGCTCCATCCTGGTTGTGCATGGAAGAGGAAGACTGCTGAGCAGCTGACAAAGATGACTTGGGGGAAAAGCCAGAGGTAGGCTTTGAGGAAGGACAAAACCAGGGCATTACAAGAACATGTTATAGTTCTTAAATGGTTATGGTGGTTTTTGGAAGCCATAACTTTCAAACGGTTACTAAAAACACAACGTTGTTTAGGCTTCATGCCTCTGATAGTTATAACAAAATTTATCAGAGAAACATATTTTTTCAAACCTAACGAGACTTTTAACACGCACTGACATTGTGTTGCGCGTTCCTTCACAAGTAATATCTAAAATAAGAGTTGTAGTTGAAAGAGATTAGTGAGGAAAAATTACATAGATCTATTCTTTTGTTTACTTTGTGCACTTGACAGCCCCTGAACAAAGTCAGGTTCTCTGCTTTGCCTGTGCAGTCTGTCAGTCAGTTTTCTGACATTTGTTTGAGCCTTTCACATAGCAGAGGAGAAGATGGAACTGGTTTTTATAAGGAAAATATGTCCGTGAAAACACAAAGGGTGCTGATGGATACAGCGGTAGGGATTGTCACTGGGTGATGTTTTACATTCATTCATTTCAGGGGGGTGGAAAAAAGATTTAAACAGACTGTTTCTTTTTACAGCAGAGAATGCTTCTTTGCAGCCCAAGAGCATAAAACACCACACGAGCACTGATGAAATTTTAAAAAGCAAGAGCTGAAAAAGCAAGAATCTCAGATAAGCTCCCTGCACGTTCGGGAGCGTGGGGCAGTGCCAACCCGTAGTGCTTTAATCCTGTCCTCATGGTGCACAGCCACAGACCCTGAGACAGTCTCCTCCCTCCACAGCAAATGCAGTGCACTCCAGGCATGAAAAATCTCTTTCCTAGGATCTGCAGTAGTGCGTACTCTGGGTCTTGCAGAGGCACCATCAGGTCTGTTTTCTCTGAGCCTGTTTCTGCCACAGCTTCGGAAAATGGGTTGTTCCTTTCTGTAACAACCAAATAGCTTCATCAACCATATCCATTGCCAGTGTCCATTTTCTACAGCTCACACTACTTACATGGAAAAACAGGCTCTACGACTTCTCTCATCCTAATTTCGCTCTTTCATAAGAAGCGTGGTCAATTTAAGCAAAGCATGCCAGACTGAGCAGAGGATGGGCACATAATCTGCTCTGGTACACCTCCAGTGAGATCAGTAACCCAGCACGAGGGCAAACCCCTGGGCAAGGCTCATCAGAGGAGATCTGCTGGGCTACATACCATACCAGGACACCCATGGAGTCGTTATTTCCTCCTCCTCACAGAGCTGGACTGAAGAAACAGAAATCAAGCAGGAGTGAAAAGTTTTTTGGGGTCAGCGAGAGCAGCTGGCTGCAGGGCTTTAAACCCTTGATGCTTGCCAGACCCACTGTACTTCCTTCACGCCAATACTGCAGAGGTCTGCAAGACATAACCTTCGCTGAGAAACGGGAGATTAGAAGGATCAGAGAGCTCTGTGTGTGGACTTTCTGTAGGTATATCTGTATGCAGCTTCTGACACCTACAAGGAATGGCAATTATTTGGAACTCTTTGGTGACGGCCAAATCTGCACAGTATGTAGGACTTTCATGCCCAGCCCTGCGTGTGGCTAAGCGGTCTTCTCTAACTGCCTATTTGTCCTTGCATTTGTCCTGGGACCTGGCTTACCTGGGACGTGCTGATTCTGCTTGAAAGATCTGCTCATGTTTGAGTAAGACTTACTGGGGAAGGAACAGCTCCCTTATGGCTCTCGTATGGTTGTCTGGAGAAGAGCCGCAGTCTTGCTGAGGCTCCCAGAAGTGTGGCTACATGGCACCCAAAGGTGCTCTGACAGGAAGAGGCATCTTGGGTGCAGTGCTCCACCGCAGGTGACCCCATGGGTCCACCTTCCTGCCCCTGCTGTGTTCCTCCTGAAGTCTCTCTGATGCTCAGAGGCCGTTGAAGGGAAATGACCGCATCATCTCCTGTGCCTTTGAACCTGGCAAACTGGAGGTGACTCGGTGATGTCTGAGCTACAGCCTTAACCCTTTTTCTTTTCTTTTTTCTTTGCATCAACACTGCATTGACTCAAATTCTTTCAAACTCCACATCATTGCTCAAGAACTGCTGCCAGACCCTCTGCTTTGAAGCAGAAGAGAAACACCTCCATAATTTCCCTAGCCAGTGCCAGAATATGGGGGAAGTCTGCCACGGTGTATGCCCTGATCCTGCTTTGGGGAATCACTTAGAGCTGTTCCTGTTTTGACAGAGCTCATTTACCTCTCCCTAACTGCTGTAATCTCTTAAGAGTGCAATTCAGGTTGTTAATATGAGTACCTTCATAAAGAATTTCCATATGCAAATTCCCAGTCTGAACTTTGTTACAACAAAGTCTGTGCTGCTGGAATATATTTCTCTGCATCCACAATCATCTTTTTTTTATCCTCTGTGCACCCTACCCTCCGCTACCTGCTCCAAGCTGCTTTCCGGAAGCTGGAAGTTGTGAGCGTGAGTCTAATTTCACCCTTCAGTAAGCAGGGAATGCAGAAAATTCCGAAGTGCTGGGATCAACACCAGGCGCTCACATTTGTGATAGCTCTCAGAGCTAAAACCCTGAGTGTAGCCGTGTAGCTGCTACACCGTTCGTTTTCTCTGAACGGGAACCTGAAACCTCTCCGAAGTCAGCTGCCTGCAGGCAGCAGCGGCAGGCTCTGCTTGGCGTGCCGGAGGGAGCCTGGGCGCAGCTTGTCGGAGGACACACACATGTGCACACACATTCGCTGGGCTGTTTCCTGGAGCCCTGGCCTTGTTCTGTCTTGTCTCTGGGCTCTTTAAAGCAAGGGTCATTAGGACTGTTCAGTCTGGCATTTGTTCATCCCACATCCTTCTCTGTATTAGACAACGTCTACCTTAGAGTGTCTGATCCTGATCCAGCACAAAATATTCCATTAACGTGACTTGAAGAGAGGAACGTATTTTTCCCGGCCTCAGTCTGTGAAGTTAGTTGCAGCGTGCTGCTTTGTACATTACAACCCAATCAAACTTCCCTTCATCAGCACCAGCTGCAGAACTTTATGCCTAAACCCAGGACGCGGAGTGAAAAACCTCTGGATCCAAGTCAGAGCAGGAGCTGACCTGAAGCCATCCGTGCAGCCTCAGGTCGAGTCTGCATCTATCTCCTGTTGTACTAAGCTTTCAAAAACAATTATCTTGAGAAAGCCTTTCTTGTATCTTTACATCTCATTAATTGGTGGGTCCTGCTCTCTGTCATGCTGGCACCTCATGAAGAGTCAAAAGCAAGAGCAGGAAATGACATGATGAGTCAAAGCTCAGAAATTCAATGTCGTCTGTCCAAAGAAAGACTAGATTGGTTTAATGGAGGTTGGCAAGGGCATAGCATACATGGAAGTCTGCTATTTACTCTCTGTTGACCTTGATCATGGGAAATGACGGCAAACAGAGAGAGAGATGTGAATTTGCAAAGTGCCATAAGGGCAGAAAACAGCAATGCAAAGACACCAGTGGCAAAAAGGACTATTTAAGATGGCTCTTGGCTATAGAATGGAGCAAGGTGAAATTAAATATCAAGTAAATATCAGTACGATCTGCTTGAGTGTGGAACAGCCTCCAGAAACTGGGTAAAGCCTTTGCTTGAGCCACTCAAAACTAGCCTGAACAAGGTGATGGGAGAGATACACTACAGAGAACAACTCTGCAACTGCCATAGGGCTGCAATGATCTAATAGTATTTTCCCACCTTTAATCTCTGTGAGCCTGCAGTTAATCATCACATATTCATTGTGAAATCTCTGCTTAAACCATTTATTAAGCCTCTATCTGACTAGTGAAATTTTATATTCTCTAGAAAGGACAAACCTAGGAGTTTTAATCCATAATTAAGCCAGCAGTGGGCTTGAAGCCATGGTTTTGCTGGCAGAAATTTGGATCCAGGTCCAAACTTTGTATCTCTACAATGGGCAGATCTGAAATGCAGGTTCTTTGTTTCTGCCTTGTGCCGCTGTAGTAGCTGCTGCCAAAAGATATAGATAGTGAATCAGAGACAGGTTCTTTTCCAGAGCAGTGGCAGTGACTAGCAATTACAAATAGCATTGGACCTCTTGAATGTAAGGGTGTGAATGGAGGCTGGTTTTTCCATATGCTATTTTTCCCTTGCATCCTCCCCCACCATTTCTTTTTAAGCGCAGAGGTTGGGACTTCGGTGCGATGAAGACAGGTGGCCAGAAGAGAGTCCAGACTGTTTGCATGATAAAGTTACCTTCCTGGAGCTACAGGAAGCGCTTCCTCCGGTTTGCATGCTGCAAAGCACCGAGGTGGCAGGGGCAGCTGCAATCCAGAAATTTGGTTTTGTCACTCTGAAAGATGATTATAGATCTGTTAGCAACCCCCTGGCACTATGTAGGCTTACACAGCAATTACTGCTGAAATTACTTCTACATTGCCCTGCTGGTTGTAAACTTTAAGAATATCCCAGAAATAATGTTGAGTTTTGGGCTGATGTGTTCCCAAGCAATGGACTGTCAGATGAGCTCTGCCTTGATGCTTTTACTCAGTTGTGGAGCAGGTGCAAAGGAAAGCAAATAGCACTGGTGCTCTTCCCCCGATTGATGGCTTGTTGCTGGATGTTGTCTGTAAATTGGAGAACACGGTGGTGGCAAAAGGGCCACCAACAGCAGACTGGAAGGACACAGAAAGAAATGTGCTGTAACTGGATCATGAATTGAAACGTTTCTCTGAAATTTTCTGCCTCTTGCCTCTGATTCCAGTCATGGACAAGTAGCTTCTCATTAGAGTTTACATTTTCTTCCGTTATTTCATCACCAGTTCACATCACTCTTCCTTTGATTTTCTTTAAGCTGGTCTCCTCCCTGATGGTGCTTTTTCATATGTATGGACCAGTCCTTATGCAGTCGCCGAAGCAGAGCGGCCTGCCCTGTTCTTACCTTAACCCCAACTTCCTGAACATTTTTATTAACTCTCTTTTCCTTGCCACATTACCAGAAGGTTCGACAAACAAAATTGGGTAACTCTGTCTTCCCTTGCAAACTTAGTATTCCACGAACCCTACATGCAGCACAGATAAAAGAAGTGAGGTTTTTGTATAAATGTTGGTACTTTTTTTTCTGTGCTTCCCACAATGAATGTGACAGCATATGGTTCATGAATACACTAATGTCTTGATGATTTTTGCATCCAGATTATGCACATTAGTTACATGAGCGGTTCCTGTGTATGAATAGATGAGCTTCTTATGGGATTTTTCGCTGTGTCAAGCGTGGGAAGCAGGTGAAGCTGCAGGAACTGGAAGGAAGCAGTTTTGCTTACAAAGACCATCATTCGGAGTTTGGATGTGGGTTTTTTTAATCCAGAAACTTCTTCGTGATCTGAAGTTTGCAAGTGGGTTTTTGTATGTGAGTTCATTTCCTTCCCAATGTTGCTTTTGGGGTGCAAAGGGGAGGCTTGGAGGAGCTGAGGCAGTTGGATCTTGGGAGACAGTTCAATGCTGGTGATACTGTCCACCCTCCCCAGCCTCCATTCTGGGTGGCTCCAGGAGGAAGAAGCAGCAGTTGGTTATTCAGGAACTGCTTCAGGAGAGGCACTACATATCATCCTGCAGCTTCTGCAGATCAGCTGATAAAAGGTTAGAAAGAAGCTCTGTAAAAAAGAACAAAGAAAAAAAAAAAGTAAGAGCTTTGCCTACCCAGCCTTAATGATTGCCCAGAACACTTACTGGGGAGGCCAGACGACCCATAAAAAAACCACAATTCAGTTATGCCTGGGAATAGAGTAAACTGAGATCAGCAATAAAGCAGCTTTTGTACAAGTTGGGAGGATGCTGTAACATGCCAGGGTATTTCGCTAGTAGTGCCTTTCAGGGCTGTGTTATGGCAAGTCACATTTTGCCTGGGCTACGTCCAGCGATGATCTTCCTTTTGCATTTCTTCTTTTTCCATTAATAAATTTTCTGCTCCGTTCAGCCATGGAGCAGAAGTGGTTTATGTGCTTGCCTGGCATTCTTAAGCAGTGGAGTTGGAAGTCAGGCTAAAGGACTCCTAGGTAGAAAGGGCAGAGGAGTGTGTTAGCGTAATAGTGCTGCATTTGCCAACAGATACACTGGTTAGCAAAAGTTATGAGCTAAAACCCACCCCAATATTTTGTACTAGCTTTCTTAGTCACCCTAAAGAGGGATGTCTGAGCCATCTTTTCCAGTTATGCTGGAACCATCTTTCCAGTTATGCTCTGGATTACTGATCTGTGCCTTTCCTGATTTCTCTCATGATCCTTCCCTTCAGTGCACTTTTCCTGGACCGCTTCAGGAAGGATCCTGTCCTGTTTAAAAACACTGGCTCTGGGTAGGAGGCAGGGATAGCCTTGCCCTTGCACATAACTAACTTCCAAACCCACAAATTCAACCTCATGATGAGTGCGTGTTGAAGAGGGGCTCTGTGTCCATGGTAATCCTCAGATAATGGCCCAATTCATTGGGAAGCATCATGAGCACCAGGTCTGGATGGCAGTGTCAGTGTAACTCTGTTCTCTTCTTGTCCTCCTCTCTCTTCTTTCTTGCCTGTGGTTGGTCAAATTTATGATTGTGGTGGGTTGACCGTGGCCTGCTGCCAGACACCCACCCAACCGTGTTCTCACTCCCCCTCCTCAACAGGTTGGGGGAGAAAATAACATGAAGAAAATCTCATGAGTCAAGATAAAGACAGGGAGATCACTTGTCAATTACTGTTACAGGCAAAAGAGATTNCACTTTTCCTGGACCGCTTCAGGAAGGATCCTGTCCTGTTTAAAAACACTGGCTCTGGGTAGGAGGCAGGGATAGCCTTGCCCTTGCACATAACTAACTTCCAAACCCACAAATTCAACCTCATGATGAGTGCGTGTTGAAGAGGGGCTCTGTGTCCATGGTAATCCTCAGATAATGGCCCAATTCATTGGGAAGCATCATGAGCACCAGGTCTGGATGGCAGTGTCAGTGTAACTCTGTTCTCTTCTTGTCCTCCTCTCTCTTCTTTCTTGCCTGTGGTTGGTCAAATTTATGATTGTGGTGGGTTGACCGTGGCCTGCTGCCAGACACCCACCCAACCGTGTTCTCACTCCCCCTCCTCAACAGGTTGGGGGAGAAAATAACATGAAGAAAATCTCATGAGTCAAGATAAAGACAGGGAGATCACTTGTCAATTACTGTTACAGGCAAAAGAGATTCAACTTGGGGAAAATTAATTTATGGCCAATTAAAATAGATTGGATAGTGAAGAAAAAAAAAAAAAGACAAAACAGCCCCTCCCCTCCCTCCTTTTTTTCAGGCACAACTTCACTCCCAACTCCTCTGCCGCTTCCCACTCCGAGCAGTGCAGGGGTTGGGGAATGGGGGTTGTGGTCAGTCCATAACTGTTTCTCTCTACTACTTGTTCCTCCTCACACTGTTGCCCTGTTCCAGCATGGGTCCTCTCCATGGGCCGCAGTTCTTCATGAACTTCCTCATCATGGTCTCTCTACAGGCTGCAGGGGGACACTCTGCTCCACCGTGGTCCTCTCCAGGGGTATCTCTGGTTCAGCACCTGCAGCATCTCCTTCTTCTCTGACCTGGGAGTCTGCAGGGCTCTTTTTCCCATTTTTGTCACTGCTTTCCCTGAGGCACCACCATCTTAGCTGCGGGGCTCAGCCGTGCCCTACGATGGGTCCATTGGAGCCGGCTGGAACTGGTTGTGTCTGGCATGGAGCATCCCCAGCTTCTTCTCACAGAGCCTGCCCTGCAGCCCCCGCTGCCAGAGTGCCTTGCCATGGACACCCAGTGGAACAACTTTCACTCAGATGGTCAGAAAGTCCTTTCGGACAGGCTGACGTCAAGTTTTTGCTCTCTGTAACTCAGCGGTGATGTGTTGCGGGTGGCTGGGGCTGTCTGATGCTGCTGCTGCCGCCTCCAGCAGCTGCTGCTGAGGGAGCTGTGGATGGACAACACACCAAGCATGGTGTGCACCAGGGCAGACGCTGCCGAGCGGGGCTGGCGTTGGAGGCAGCTGGTGGTATGCTGACAGGGTGTCTCTCTGTCGTGGCTTGGGCCAGACACCAGGACACTGGAGGAGGGAGAGGGGTGTTTGAGGGGGGGGCAGTGGTGGCCTGTTGGCGACACGAACCCTGGGCTGCAGCTCCCTTGTGGTGCGAGCGCTGCTGCATGGAGAGCACAGCGGTGTGGATGGGTGAGCACACAGTGCGTGCTGCGCCACTGCAAAATCATCGCCGTGGCCTCAGCACTTCAGTCCTGAATTATCTTTTTTTGGCCTTTTGAGGCTTCATTACAGACTGGGGGGATCTGTCACTTGTGTGCACGGCCAGGGTCAGAAGTCTTCTTCCTTCAGAAGTTACAACTTGCTGCCAAGCAACTCCCTCTCTGGCACTCGCTGTTGGCCAAGCGTTGCCCACGCTGTTGCGCCCCATGGAAGGGTGATTCTCAGTGGGGATTTCTCAGAGCTGAGAGGAAGGAGGTGAGGGTGGATTTTTTTCCTCTGGGCAGCAAGTGAGAAGCTCTTGAACAGGAGAAGTATTTCAGGGAAAGGCAGGGAGGAGGCATGTGTGGCTGGAGGAAGGCTGGGCCTGAGGCTTTTTGGATTTCCTGAAGCTGTGGGATGTGGGAAGCACCGTGGGTGACAGACTTGGACGGTGGTGAGGAAACGGCCCAGTGCGCGGTGGGCACTGACCCAGGAGGAGTGTCGGCCGCCCTTCTGCGGGAAGCGGTCCTCCCCTGCGCTGGGCAGCCACGGGAGAGGTGCGTTTCAGCTGCCAGCTCCAGCAGAGCTAGCACCGAGCTCTGCCGGCTTTGCAGGGCCAGTCCCATCATTCCCACACAACAGGGCCCTGGCAGTCTCCCGTCCCCCGTTTGCAGCCCAGTGCAGCCTGGCCTGCAGAGCTGGGGGCTCCCAGGCTCCTGCCAGGGAGCCCGGGTGGCTGCGCAGCCCGGGGTTAGTGTGCACACCCAGGCAACGCTGCTTTCCCAGCTGCAGGAGCCGAAATCACTAACTGTTTGCCAGCGTGTCTTCTGACTGGGTTTTATGTAAGAAACCCAGAGCTTTAGCTCTTTTTCTTTCTAATCAAGAATTCATCAAGGTAACTGCAGTTGTGCATGGTTTAAAGTAAAACGCTAATATGGGCTCCTGTTGAAGTTTTAGTTCTGCAGATGGTTGCGCTTTGTAACAGATCCCGGCATGAACCAAACTTCTAGGTCCAAATACCTCCCAGCTTTTAGATCTGAATCCTGTATGTTCAGAACACTTCTACAATCATTAGTAAACCAGAATATTAAATGGCATCAAAGTGTGGCCATGAGCTAGAGATTTTGTCGGTGAGGTTTAACCTTTGCAGTTTCAGAGCCAAAGCTTTGCATAAAGGAGAAATTCTACAGTAAATGTAAATAACACACACGTCTGGAGGATTAGCTGTCTCTTGTCCAGAAATGCCACACCTTGTAATTAAAGAAGAGGCTGTTAGTATGTGACATAGGAATGCAGAGGGTGTGGACCATCTCAGATTTACAGGCTATCAAGTTTATGAAAGAGACTAAATGCTGTTTAGTGTTACAAAGGTGGTAAGACCTTTGTTCAGCGTTGCCCCAAAAATCTGGCAAGCCTGTAATGGGAAAACACTTTGCAAGTAAGATCTTGCTAGAAAAAGAATCTGTAGGAAAAATTCAGTAGGGAAACTCCAGTAGCTTCTGAAATGACTGCTTTTCTTCATGCACGGCAACAGGATAATGGTGTATAGGCTGAATGTGAATGTGTGTGTGTGTGCAAGTTGCCTACTGTGAACTGGAAAGTTTGACTGAATATTTTAATTTAATTTTACAAGTATCCATTAAAATAAAAGTACGTGAGTGAACTTTTGTGCCAAAGTAAGTGCAGCAAAAGCATTTCAGTATGTGAAAAACAGTATCTGTGATGAAGATCTGAATATAAGCACAGGGCTGAGGAAATCATTTTGGTCGTGTCCTTTCCAGTGAGTTGCTATACCTCAGGATATTTATAGCTTTGTAGAATAATGAATATTAACACTTGTCATCTCATATCCAAAGTGTCATGTTAAAAAAGGGATTTGAACTCTAGAGATTAATGCACTGAAAATTATGACAACATTTGGCTCAATGAAAGAAAAGCTTTGAGTTAACCATAAAAGGATCAAAATGGGTCCAAACTCAAGGACAGCCTTTTTTTTTTTTTTTCCTTTTTTTTTTTTTTTCTGCCAGACCACCAAGGTGACTCTGTGCTCCACACCATTGTGTCCCCATCTTGGATCTGGGTAAGGCTCCTCCAGGACTCCTCTACAGGTCAGTCGTAACACCTCTCACTAAATCTAGTGAGTTTTGCAGTGGCTTTGGTACTCATGAATGGGCTAGAGAAGAGGACGGAATCAAATGCACTAGCAGGGTACTAGAAAATAACACCTACTCTTGCACAGGAGTGCTCACCAGAAGTTTGCACCAGGTCCCCTGCAAGGAAGGCAAACTAAAGAGCCTCGATTGCCAGACTTTCCTGCCTGGTGGATATTTTGCATAGGCAAAGGTTTCACTTTTCTGAAAGAATCGCAGAAATCCCCTCCTCTCAAGGCAATTGGGCCTTTAATGGGATAAAGAAACATTAACTATAGTGCTCTAGAGTGAAGGGGGAAGCAGCTGATTCATATATCTGGAGTCTGGAGGGCACCATTATAATTCAAAGCTTGACCTCCACTTGGACAGTATTTCCCTTCCATGCTAGGACTGGATTTGGTTGTGTCGTTACAGACGCACCATTGTGAGGGCAGATTTTGCCCAGCTGCTACACGGGTACACAAAGAGCTGAGCAAGCTGCAGGGAGCCTCTTCGTTGTGTGTTCTGGACAGCGGCCAACCTACCATCAAAGGTTGCTCGTTCCTTGAAAAAGCACAGGGCTTGCTCCATCCCCCAGCGATGCCATGGCCAAAAGGTGTCCAAAGAGAGATGGGAAGGGTATTTCCAGTGTCCCAGTTTGTGGGACAGAGTGTACAAGGTGGGCTGGAGAGGGAACATCTGCAGTGACAGAAGATAAGCAATGCCTGAATGGGAGGGTGTGGAAAACCATCTCTCAGGGACAAGACGTAAGGCATGATAGAGCTTTTAACGGGTGAGCTGTCATCAAATTTCTAGTAATCTTTAGCCGTGTGTTTCAGTACGCCTCTGACTGATTTTTACATGCATTTACAAAAACTCCTGAAACTCATCTGTAAGCTGGCCTGCCTCTGACCAGGACAATTCTTTGTGTGTGTGTTAGTTTGCATCAAATACAGCCTAATTCTTATGTAAAAATTCCATGGGAAAATCCAGGAATGACTGCATAACTGATTTGGTATGGCACTGGGCTTTAATTGTTTTCAGATTTCAGTTTTCAAGGCCAAGAAACCAAAACCCTAAATAATGTTTCATTTCTATCCCTTTGCAAACTGAGTCTCTGTGGAATGCACAACTGTAGCACTCAGCGCTGTATATAGAAAAGCACTTTCAGTGTCCTGCAGATGTCTGCTCAGTAGCTTCCATATGGCAAATTACTTGTTATTGGACCAGACTCTGCTCATGCTTGTGCAATTCTGTTGCAGTTGGCGAGGAGGTAAGGCAATCACAGCTCGATCTGGCCCGTTGGGTCAAATAAACTCTCTGCACAGCCGAGTAGGGGTTTCAAGCTGAATAATGTTGCTGGAACAGTTTCCAGCCCTCGCTCACACTGGTGCAGCCCCGCCTTTCAGAGCACTTGAAAGGCTTACGGCTTGGGTAATAGGTTAAGAGTTCTCTGCCACCTGAGCGCTGGGCTCGGGTGGAAACTCTTGGATATTCCTGGCATCTGAGAAGCCTTTATTGGTCCAATGCAATAAACCGGTGGTCTCAGTGAGGTGAAGGACCGGATAATTATAGAAACAGAATCTTCCTCCAGAAACTGTTCTCCCTGTCAAGTCTGAAGTATTTTGGCAGGGGCAGCTTCCTCAGTGTCTCTCAAGCTCTGTATTTTTTGTGGCTTAAGAGAACACTGCATTCACTCAGGGTTTTGAGCCACCAAACGCCATTCTGCTTTCTATTTATAATATTTTCCATGTTGTTTTTTGTGAGACTTCTGTGTGTATGTCTGAAACAAAGACCAAAATTTGAATTTAGACTCTGCAACCCAGTCTTGCCAGTACTGGTGTCTGCGCAGCCTGGCTCCATGCCCACTTGGTTTCATGCTGGTGGCACTGTGATATGAGGAGGATATGTTTTGTGATGGTGTTGAGTGATGGGTGGAAATTGTTTCTTACATTCAAAACCTCATTTTGAGATATTTTTGATGCAAATGTGCTGGCTTCAGGTGAGTTGCACCTGCCTAGTTCAGGTCAGCTCCAACCTAACAAATGCAAGCTCATGAGAGCCCGCCTGAGGATGCCCTAAGCTTTAAAGATCCCTCTTATTTAA
Source organism: Burhinus bistriatus (assembly GCA_013397275.1). Classification (NCBI taxonomy): domain Eukaryota; kingdom Metazoa; phylum Chordata; class Aves; order Charadriiformes; family Burhinidae; genus Burhinus; species Burhinus bistriatus. Next base: position 55,482 of record VYXH01006801.1, on the reverse strand, counting down.
TCAAAAACTTTGCAGTAAACCAAAGTTTTGTCCAATTAGAAAAGCTGAATTTGACCTGAAGTTTTTGGATAAGTACTGCAGTTAAAGAAGAGTTCAAAGCAAGGCATTAGACTACTGGGCAGATAAAGCAGAAATTTGGTGATCCTAACTTGTCTGCTTTTGCCATACAGACAGTGAGGACACATAAAGTTTGTTCCTCTGGCTACCTTGTTTTGGTTCGCAATTTGAAAATCATATTTGTAGCTCAGCTAATTTGGAAATGGCAGGAAACTCCAGTCTAGTTATGAAGAGACACTCACCATCTGCAGTCTAGCAGTACTTGCCAACTGTATGTTTGGGACACAGCAGTCTAGGCAAAAGTGGTATCATCTGACCCTAATATATCTATTTCTCAGTTTATGGTGTTGTAAGCATGTCAACAGAGCAGTTCTCAAACATGGCACATTTTGAAACAAGTAAATTATAGCACTAATCTAATGGCTGATTTTGTTTTTCTGACCTACTTAATTAAAAAAGTGTCTAAAAATGGAAATGCTGTTTAGCTTAACGCGAAGACAGAGCTGGCTTTTTTTTTCTGCCAACATCTGTGTCCAGAAAGGAAGAAAAATCCTGTTTTGACTGGCCTTCCTCCACCAGTCTTTTTTTTTTTTTTAATTTTATTTCTTGTCTAAAGCAAAGTAAGTTACATAAACATTCCACCTCTTTCCATAAATTGGCTGCAGTTTCTGAACAATAGAGTTACTGTGAAGAGAAGAAAACCACAGACACACCCCACAACTGTTGGTCACACAGCCAAAGAGAACTAAAGACGCATTCTTTGAAAGTACCAAAAAGGAAATCCATGGTCTTAAGGCAAGACCTTTTATGTTATGTTTGGAAATGTTTCTCATTTCTCTCTTTCTTCCCCCACCCCCGCTGCTTCTTTAGCTTTCTTAGCTCAACATGTTTGAGGGAGTGAAATGGCTCTAGACAGAACTTTATTCTTTGTCAAGATGTGTTGATAGTATTTGTCAGTACTCACTAACCTGAGACTGGATAGTGAAAGAAAACTGAAAAGTGGGATTTGAGAAAGAGGAAAGAAAACACGTTACTAATAATGCCTTTGAGGCTTCCTCAGTATAAAAAATGCTTCACTTGAAAGAAGAGAGAGGCTAAGACAGAAATCTCTGCCTAAAGCTGATAGTTCTCAGTTGTAAAAGTAATAATTCTCTTCAGAGAACAATAACTCTGTAGAAACAACTTTCGCCTCTCTGAAGCATCTCAACACGCTTTCCAAATGGGAATTCACACCCATCGTAGCCTGCGTTCCCCAGCTGGGCAAGCCGATGCACCAGGAGGTTAGACAGTCCTATCAGAGTCACGTTACGGCAATAAATACACCCTGAATTACCCTCCTCTGCTGTATCCACCAGCCGGCACAGCCTTCTAAACACAGAATACCAAGTGGTTTGGCACTGTCTGTCGATATTCCCTCTTGGAGGCTCCAGGATTACGATCTCAATGAAGGCAAAGTTGCCACTGATCTTACTGGGAGTTAAGCAAGCGTAAAGTCAGCAGAATCCTGCAGGCACCAGGAATGCACAACAAAGCGATGCCTATAAATCAGCGACAAGGTGTCTACTCGCCTCCTGTTTACTGGTATGTGCTGCGGATGTAACAGCAGCCCTGCACGCAGCTGTAAAACCCAGCTGCTCTCTAGCCAGCAAGAGGGCACAGCGGAGTTCGCTGGCTCGCCTTCGCAGCAGCCCACGCTCACATCTCCCCCCGGCAGACCCCGCCAGGCTTGAGCAGCCGCCCCACTCTCCGGCCGGCTGCCAAGGCTCCCTGCTGCACGCCAGCCCTGCTGTCGCAGCCCTCCTCGGTGGGGGCACTTCCCCTTGCGCCCCCATCTCTTGCTCGAGAGCGAGTCGGAAGCAACATTCAAATTATCTGCAAGGAGTGGGCCTGTGTTTCTGAGTGCATCTCTGTATATGTTTTCGAACATGCTTTGTTCAGGAAAGCAGCAGAAGTGAGCAAATGTTATGCCATGTAAGGAAGAAACCAATGAAAATAGCTGTTCTTCCGTTAAGGTACCAGCAGAAAGCTTGTTCACTTTTCTTCAAAAAAAAAAAAAAAAAAAAAAAAAA
>VYXH01006801.1:21476-53329 GCA_013397275.1 Burhinus bistriatus | reverse complement strand
AAAAAAAAAAAAAAGAAACATTCGAAATAAACTTAAAATGCAAGGAAATAAAGAAAAGGCTTCTGAAAACTGAAGATGAATTTTTAGAACCACAGATGGTTCTCTACAATATTATTCTGTAGTCATAACTAAGTTTGGGTCATGGTACTACTGAGACCTTTTAGACAGGATCGGGCCCCTCTAGGATATACGGTGTACATAAGATGCTTCCAGGCCTCCAGCTTAAGGCAGAACACAAATGAAGGAGGAGAAAAATGAAGAATTACAATCACTTGCATGCTATTAAATCCAGATATATACAGAAGCTAATCTGGTTTTAGACCCTGCAGTGGCTGGTAGGTGCAGTACGCAGCATGTGGACTGAAAAAGGTTAATTTTTTCCTTTTGCCTGCCAAATCATTTCGCTACTCCACCCTTGGTGTCCAACTTTCCAATCCCTGAGTCAGTGTCTGAAGTCAAAACAACCAGCTGGGCCTCACTGAACCTTTCACTGTGGGAAAGCTCAGCTCAAAATGGCTGCATTGTTTCTCTGTAATCTTATCCTGAGTGTTTAATATCCTCAGCAATTCACAGAATTTTCAGGATTGTGTTTTGGCCCTATGGGAAATGCTGACCTAAATGGTGTGAAGTTTTTGCTCTTATGTTATAAAGGAAAATATTATGAAAAAGTAAACTATCCATTTACTATCTCTGTTGATATAGTTTACCTACCACTTTGAGTAGAAAGCTGCAGGATTGAACTACGTGCACATTTTTTTAGATTAATTCCTTAAACAGAATCTGATGACCTGCTAAGATGAAAGACACGACACTGGAAATGTACCTGTCATAAAGAATGTTTCATAGTAACATCTACTAATGGAGAATATTTTGTCCCAAGATTTTCAAACTGTCTTACGAAGTTACTCATGGGCAAAGCATGCAGTATCTATTCATGTCTAAAGATCCTTATATAGACACACACACAAAAAAACTGATTAAGAGTAGGATTACAGGGCACAGGAAGAATCTGAGAACAAGAAGACACATATTAACTTCAGGGATATTGTTGTGTTGTAGCAACACTGCCAAAATTTTTACTATTGAGGTAGAGCAAACAAAGGCCATGTTTGAAAACCACTCAGGAGGATCTCCAAATGTAAAGAAATAGAAAATGCGGCACTTCAGTATGAGCAGTGTGTTACATTTTGATGGTTGGGAGGAAAGCTCTGCAAGTATTTGCTGTGTGTCAGGCAAACAAGCGTGCCTCCCACTGAAGAGCCTATTTTAGTGGTGCTAGCTAGTCTCATGGGTGCACTTGTTGGAACAAGTGTCAAGGTAGTTCTTGCGGGCTGACCTCAGCTTTGGCAAGGAAAACCCAAGGAGAATCCTGTTAGTACAATCTTATTCTCAGTTGTGAGCTGAAGGCCAGAAATCCTACCTTTGTTGGCAAGGTTTTAATATCAGGCCAATACCGTGACAAGGTCTTTGAAGTCAGTTGCGTGGTGAGGACCAGGTCATGTACCTATTGTGTAAATTGCTCATGTGCACCTGGGAGACCAGTGGTCAGGCAGGCTGGGAAGCAAAAGCAAGGCTTTTCACAGCCAAGGTGGAGGGTTGGGGGGTGGGCAAAGTCCCTAGCATTTGGTTGATTTAAACCATCTGATTCTCTCATTAAGAACTTGATGCTAAGGCAGTGTCTCTGACAATTGGCTTATTAAGATGATGATGATGATGATGTAGAAAAATCTGGACAAACTCTGAAAAGCTCTGGAGTTTCCCAGTCATTACAGATGGGTAAGTACTGCTGGAGACTAAGTCTTACAGCAGACAGCTGTAGCCTTCTGCTGCTGGACCTTGATTCCCAGTCTCTGCCTGTTTCCATCCTGTTCCATAGCCTTGCTCCTACATATGGTCGTCTTTTAGTGGTAAGTATTTTTTGTCCGTGGGATGTGTAAACATCTTTTATTTAACAGTGCACATTTCTAATCTAGTCTTGGGTATGGAAGCTGAGGTCTTGAGATATCTGGTGACTGGGTATTATTTTGTGTGCTCAACTTGGAGAATTAGGCAATAAGCATCACTCATTCACAATGTATATACTTGTGTATGTAAATTAGGTTCCTGCTGTTAAATGTATGACTGTGAAAGATTTGGTCCTCCCATTTAGGGATTTTCCCCCTTTAGGGAAAGGAACACATTTTAGAAAACATAGATATCAGACGTCCAGTTCAAGTTTTCACCATTACTTGGTTGACATGAAAAATCACCTCTGATTCATTCCTCTGCAATTCAGTGTTTGCACGGTTCTCTTCCCCAGTGCTTGTGAGAGGATCCCTCCTCACCAGCCTGAAATTCAAAAGATCAATTGCATTACAGTTGCATTAAAAAAAAGAATGTTGCAATTGTGACCACAGCAAATTATACCAAAAGATCTGTTGCTGATCTATACAAAGAATGTCAAAGGCCTTCCACAGCTATTTGCTTTGGCGTTGTCCATGGCACTGTCCTTGGGCACCATGTGAGGAACGTGCAGGCGCCATACAGGCGATACTTAGGCTTTTGGCTTTCTTAGGAGCAGTCTGCCAGACAGATCACAGGGATTGTGCAACTGAGAATTCAAACTGATTAGACATGTGTTTTTAAGTGAAATTGGAAATGAGGAGATCAGTGAAGACAGATGCTGCATTATGTATAAAAATTTGCAACTTGATTAAACTGAGTTTCACATGACAATACGTCCTAATAGAGGAGAACTTTCTCTTCTATTGACTTTTCCGACTTCTCCTGTTCTTTGCACTGCAATAGCCCTGAGCTTTCTTACTATCCAAATCCAAACAGTTTTCATAATTAGGCCTCATAGTTCACAACAAGGCCTTATCAGCTAATGCAATCCTTAAAACTAAGTAGCCCACGATAAAAATTATAGCAACAGGTAAACCCTTGAAACTTGCCTACTGGCATAGCTGACATAAAGTCACAGCTCAAGGGCACAATCCACCCTGGGGATATGTGAGGTAACTGGGCATGCTGCAAGGACTAGGAAGGACATCATGTGATGACCTTAGGGCCATCGTGCTACTGAAAGACATACTTTAAATCATTGCTTACAGTCAAAGCCTATTGGCATTTGTACTGCTCTACAGCTTCTAGTTTCTAAAAAAACCCCCACCTTTCCTAGTGCAAAGTTGCAGCCTGATAGACAAATATTCACATAGTCACAGGCAAACATCCCTATCTTTTCAAAAATCGCTGTATGTGTGACAGGCTGTGGGCTAGTCTTGTATAGCTACCTGAAATCCTGATACCAAAGCTGCAAGAGATGTACTCCTGAGAGGATCAGAAATTTTTTTTTAAAGCTAAATTATGCACAAATATCCTTACATCGTTCATAATTCCATTAAATCTTTATTGCATTTCCTTGTTAGTTGGACCAGGCAAGTTTGTGATGCCCTCAGCTGTACCATGGTCTGCTTGTATTCCTCGCTGTGTTATTTTTTCTCCCAGGTATGTTGTTTTCATTAGAGAGAGTTTATACTTTTGCTTGTTTGGCTTTAGCAAGAAACGTCAGCTCTTTCTACTTGGAAGTCCCCAGTCATGCACTTCTACTGTTTTTCCTCAGACCAAAACATAATCTTTGTAAACCTTACTACCTTCTACAGCAACAAAATATGTTGTATTTTCCAGTAAAACGTCTCAGGTGCCAAGCACAACCCAACTGGCAGTCTGAAGAAACTGTCTCCCAAAAAGGTTGGTGAATATGTGCAAACATGAGCTGTTTTTCTAAAAGCACTTGCCAGAGCCCTTCTGACACACCAAGCTTAGAAAAATATTTGGCATCAAGCCCTTCTTCCAGAATTTCTCCATTTGTAGACAGTGGAAAATGCCTTCTTTTCATGTATTCAGATCTTCTGGGTCAATGCATAAGCAAAGCCTTCTATCTTTAGTTCAGCAATGGCTGGCGCACACCCCCACTCTTTTAGCTTTTACTCGTGATACAATTCTTTGTTTATTTGGACCATTTCAGTCTCCTAGCTTCTCCCTTAAGATGAGAGGATATTTTCTAGGGCAGGAGCCATAGGCTGGATGATATCTTTTGGCTTTTTTCTTTACCCTGGTGGGGAGTGTGGTCCCCTGCACCTCCCCTGACAAGGAACTTACGGCATTCCATAAGAGAGATCATACACCTCTGCAGAAAAACCATATGCCACATACTGTGAACAGGTTCAAAGACTCGGAATGAGGATTTCTCAAAGCCAAGCAGACATGAAGACTCATGGAGATGAGGGAAGAAATGAACTAAGGTTGCTCTTTTGTGCCACTAAGCTATCTCAGCAATCTGGCTATATTCTTGGATGTCTCTGTTCCTTCCCATCTGGCTTGCCGGTCTTCCTGTAGACTTCCTGTTAAATTTCATTGGTTACCTATTAGACACTATAACATGCTGTGTGGGCTTTTCCTGTATTGCAAAGTGTGAATTATTAAGTAAGCATGGTACAAATTTTGAAGCAGGTCATGGTATGTCCACAGTAAGCTGGTAAGTACATTAACAGAGCAACCCAAGTCCATATGAAGGCTTCTCCAACTGTGCTTTCCAGGCATATCTGCCACCAAGTTCTTTACTACAACAGAATATCACTTTTTTTTTACAGCTCCTTCATGAAAAACAGTCTTGGTCTCTGTTAGAAGCCATGGACCCAGCATGTGGACTCTCAGATTGGACTGAGATAGATAAAGCCCAAATAATATTTGTGACTTTTTCCTAGTTTCATCTCTTGCTACTAACATTTAAGTTACTGCAGAAGTTATGATGAAAAACCTCACTGGTTTATTTCTGCAGAAGCCAGAGTGCAGCTTCAATGATCTTTTATTGCTAAAATCTTTATGCAAAGCAACACCTTTCTAGCAGCTCACCACATTTTTTTTGCATAATTTCCTTACCCTGGCAGAAACAGGTGACCAAGAAATGCAAAGCAAAAATAATTTGGAGTTAAGTTCCAAAGAACAATTCCTTAAACAAGCTGTATATAACTCAAGCTACTTTATATTTATTGTGAATCATACATGGTCATACTTCCCACATGCACTGGGGCAATTCATTTCATTGCTTGAACGTCAATTAGTTTATAATTACAGAACCTGAATATCAACAACATCTGTAGGGTCAAGTGGTCCTGCAAATATTTCATCAAAATCCCCGATGATGTAACTGTCCAGCTGCTATATAATAGGCCAAGGTCCAAAGGCTTTGCTCCATCACTACTCAATTAACAAAACCAAGGGCATTCTCTGTACAGAATGTAAATCTTCATGCCTACTCATACCAGCTAATAAGGCTCCCTTATCAATTAGGCTGTCAAGAATTCTTTTTTTTTTTTTCCTATTTGAATTGCTGTAATTGCCCAGAGCCCTAAAATGCTCAACTCCAGACTTGGTGGAGGTCTGCTAACATACGTTGTGTTCCTCCATCCGAGTGAGTTACTACTCAGGCAGGTAGCACCATACTCTAACATAGGCAAATCCTGGATGTAAGCTTGTCCCATGAACATAATTACTGTGTAATAGCAGAAATAATTACTGAAAGTCAGAGTTACTGCTGTGTGCTCTGCCTAATAGTAAATGAAATAGAAAGAAAACCTTTAACTTGTGGCTGATAATGAAATGCCAAATATCTTCCTGAAAGGTCTCTTCATAGCTACGTAGAACCATAAGAGACTGTGAGATACAGTCCTTCCCTACTCCTTCTGATTTAGACCTGCCTATCACTTCTGACAGCTGTTTGTCTAATTTGTGCCTAAAAATCTACAAGGATGGGAATTGCACAGACTCCTTTGGTAACCTGTGCCAGTACTAAGCTACCTCTTTAGCAACTGTCTGCTCCCTACTGCTCTGAAACAGGTTTGGCTCTTCAATTTGTTTGCTCTCCAGACATAGCAGGACACTGGTGACTCATCTTAAAGCATGAAGATAATACGTGCTTTTCAGGGAAGAACATATTTGGATGAACAATCTGTAAAACTGATGTTTCTTCCTTTTTCAATTAAACTGTTTGGCAAAAATAGATATTAACTTTGCTTTCCTGTTAAAAAAAAACAAAAAACAAAACTGTTCAGGAATTCTGTGGGAACGGGTCCCATCCAGCTCGCAGCGACCAGCTGGTTGTCAATGACTCTAAGTTCTCCATGGGCCAGCTTATTCAGACCATTGCAACTGTCCTCCCTTGTGTGCTTGTGCTCTTGCAAAGATGTCCCAGCCAAGCTGCGTGCTTTGTCCCCGCCACACGCTTGGGCTGGGCATGGGGCTAGGCTCTGCCCGGCTGCAGAGCCGCACGTGCTTCTCCTAGGGGCGTGCGGGCCTTGGGTAGGTATGGACAGGATAGCCCTCCCAGACAAAAGAATTCCTTGCAATTCATAACAGGAATATAAAATAGAGCAGAGGAGAGAAAGCAGTAAAAAGAAACAGAAGCTCTACGTGCCTGCCATTTTGTCTAGTAACAAACAGGGACTGGCTGTTTGACGCAGCTCGGTTGGAGTCTGTGTTTCTCATCTGTTTCCCATAGTAGTTCCCTGTCAACTACCAGATCCTTAAAAAGAAAGTCACTTTTGTCCCTTTGTTTCAATTTCAGGGGCCTTTGTTGTATCCTGAATGTGGAAATGTGGATTTTTGGCTCGTAACTGGAAACTCAAAAAAACCCAAAAACCTTTTCCAGAAATTAAACCACCACAACTAAAGGATGTCTGGAATTTTTTTTTAATATGGTCTTTATACAGGGATTGTTATGTGACCATATTTTAAAACTATTTTCTTTTAATAAGCTTACTTCTTCTTATATGGAAGGGTGACCCAAAACTCTCACTAGGCTAAAATTCACTCAGATATTTTGTCACAACTGGCTAAAGTAAAATTCAAGTTCCTGCAAAATACCATTTTCCCTGGAGACTTCTCTCTTTCACTGGCAGCTAAATAATTAATAGACAAAACAAGTGCTTCAAATAAGCTTGTTTGGGGGTTCTCTCCACAGGCAACGTAAAATACAATGGGTTTGGGAATTTCGTGTTAGTTCCTCTTAGAATAAGCAGGATAAAACTGCGGGCCACTTAGCAAAGCGAGAAATTCCCTAAGTGCAAATACACTTCAGACATCTTCCGGAGAAATTGAAAGTTGCGACAGAGAGAGAGATATTTTAGGGTAGTTGGAGGTGACGAATCGGGCAATACGCAGCCTTCCTGGCCTCCTGCAGCCGCTCTGGAGGGGCGGCCCAGGGTTGGGGTACCCAGCGGCCGCCGGCAGAGTCACCCCCACAAAGATGGGACTTTGAGGTGACATTTCAGTCACCGCAGCTGCAGCTCAATGCAATGCGAGGGGTGGCCCACAGAAATGCGTATGTAGAGCCTGGATGTCATCGCAAGGGGTGTCTCCCACAGCAAGCAGGCCTGCCCACCGCCAGCGCTTGCAGGCTGCAGCACATCGAGCTGCTCCACGTTACTGCCAGACCCCAGCCGGGATGGTTGCTAGCCGGGGAGAGAGAAAAGGGGGAACCTGGCATCCTTTTTGGGAACGGTTTCCTCTTGCATTGCTGGCTGCGGCAGGAATGAAACAGCAGGGCTGCATTTGGCAGCGCCCAGAGGGGACGGTGTAGCGAGGGGCCCCCATGGCAGCACTGCAGAGCGAGGCTGCCCGAGGGGGCTGTGCCATGCCAGGAGGGTGAGTCCACTTTGAAGACTGGAATAGAGAAATGAGAGAGGAAGGAAAAAAGAGGTGTTTGGTACCAAACGGAGACAATCTAGGCTAAGAGAGTGTCTCCTGTGAAAGCAGATAGTGTAATGAGAGAGAAGGGAGTCACTTTTACTGAACAAGCAGCTGGGACAAAGGTGTGATGAAAGAGAGTAAATCCAAACCAGAGGTCTGCCTGGCAAACTTTGATCCTCCTCGGAGATCTGGCCTTTTTTCTCTGCAGTCTCAAGCCTGAAGGGCCTTGTGTAAAGAAAGAGCCATTTCCATTTTTCTGGAGATCAGGAGCCTATACAATAGTTGCAGGGAGAGAGACCTACATTTATGGTGTCATGTGTTTGTTCATTTGTTTTTCCCAACGGTGTTACAGTCTTCATTGTTACGTGCTGCGTTTGGGGTTTGTGATCTAGGGCAGTTGTACAGTTTCACTCCCGCAGAGTTTTATTCAAATATCAGATGATACTTTAACTTAATGGACATGTTCGAAATCCTAGAAATATTTTTCCCCTGTGTCTTAAATGGACATTGCCATGCATATGTGTATCCTGTGTATCCTGCCGTGTGTATGCTTTTCCTGTTTCTTCATGCATATCCTGATGATATGCTATGGTAGCACGTTCTGGTAATAGACGGGAATAACAAAAACACTTCTTTTTTTTTTTTTTTTTTTTTTCTTTTTTAGAAAGAACCACACTCCATTAGCAAAGATGTTGAGAGCTTATTCTTTACAACAGCTGGTCCTTTCAGGCATTTATCTTACAACATCATCAGTTCTTGGATGACATTCCGTTCAGTCAAGCTACATGCTTGCCTTTCTAAATTTAAAGCTTGCTCAGTGAACACAGTCTCTGGTAGGAATCCGTCAGTTGGCAAGTTTGTTAAAGGTGTGATGTTATCGGCAGTTCAGTTTCATGATTTTCCACGTGCTGCAGTACTGTACAAGAAAAGCAAAGCAGCAGAGGAAGCGTGCATGTTAGGGAGGATAATAGCATACCAGAAAGCTTCCTGATTCTCAAACAAGTGGGAATTCCTTCTGATAACATGGGATTACAGTGGATTTGCAACCAGGGCATTGGGTTTTACTAAGTCGGTGTATCAAAGCTTTTTCTCCCCATTGTCAGCTGGTTGAGTGATGTTTGCCTGCTCCATTTCAGATGAGAGGTTGGAAGTCGGTGTAGGCCATTGCCTGCCAAATCTTGTAAAGTGACAGTGACTGCAAAGCACGGGGCTAAATGAAGGGAACCATACGCACACTGGTTTTGTACTGTGGAGTAGAGAGGGGCTCTGTGAGGAGAGCAGAGACCTGGAAGGCACAGCATGTATGTTCAGGGTCCTGCTCCTAGCTTCATACTGCTGTGTTTGGGGATGTACTGATACCGCGAGGCCTCATATTAAAGCACAGACTGTTTATATTTGTGTGGCATAGTGCTGTGAGGTACTCATTCACCATCATCCAGAAGGGAGATGTGGCTAGAGAGCACCCAGTCTGCCACCCAGTCTGCCTAGGATTTATGGTGACGTCTTCACCAACAACTCTGTACAAGGAGCTCCCTGCACCTTTTCATTCTCTGTTTCCCAGGACAGAATAGTCCTTTATATCCCATTGCTTAACTCTGGGAAGTTAAACTAAATGAATAATACAAAATGACATTATTGCTAAGTTGTGCCTTTAACTTCAGAGCTGCATGCTGTGGCAGACTGTGACTTCTCTTTTGTCCAAAAAACTTAGATTTAGGAGGCTAAATAGTGAGTATTTGTCCAGGGGAGCAAGGAGCTAGAGGTCAGTGGCACTGATGTCATATTCACTTTGCCTCTGTAAGAGAATTAATTAAGCTTTACACAGGCAGAAAAGTGAAGGATTGAAATCGTGAATGAAACCAGAATGAAAGGCAATTGCACATTTTCTCATGTTTGCTGCAAATTCGATTGACTAAAAGACAGGCCATGTTCTCTCCCCTTTGAACCTAAGAACAGCTGTAGTGAGTCAGACCAGAGATTTGCCTGTTCCAGTGTCTCATGCATGATATGGGCTAATAGCAGAGCCTGGGTAAAAAGTTTAAATACTAGGCAAGCATACAGGCTTGTTTCTCTCAGTGTACCCTTCCAGTTTCTGGAAGACTGCAACTAAGGATTTCTTCAGCCAGAGATTGTATCCACATCTCCATGCTGAATAGTTTTTCATGGAGTTTTGCAGGGCTCAAAGTCACTTCATGGACAGAGCTGTCTTTGCTCTTGAGGATGGGACATGAAAAGGCTGTAGAAATACAGCCAGTCCACCAAGAGATGGTAGTTATCAACTCTGTGTTGTGGAAATGAGTTTCACTTCTTTGGTGTTACTCATGACTCTCACTTCAGTGCTACTCATGACTCCTACAGATGCAAGAAAAGATTTGGGCCTTTTTAGTATATTGTATATTGTTTCACAGGCAATGCCTGTGCACGCAGCAAAACCTTTAGATTTAGCATATGCTGTTTCCTCATCAGAAGCTGTTAGCCTCCACCTGTTAACCACAATTTTTTTTCAGAAACTAAATTAAAATGAAAAGCTGCTGAAGACTGCATAGGAAGTCTGTAATTGCTATGAAATGAAGATGAAGTTCACTTTGCATCACTTCCTAAATGGCAGCTTCAGGTACTTGTCCTGACCAAGGATTCAATGGAAGCAAAAATCTGCAAAAGAAACAACACTTCGTAGGAGTATCCAGGGTACTCGGTATGTGGGTACAAGACTTCTTACCAGAAGTATATCTGCTTAGTTCATTTACCCTTTCTAAAAGGAGGAACTCTAATCAATATTGATGGAATAGTCAAATAATTCCGCCAAGCCAAATACAAGAAGAAGCAAGATTTTATATTCCTTAATTATCTAACTTTCCTTTTGGCTGCATATTATAAATAATTCTGCATGCGCCCAGAAAAAAAAAATTCATAAACTTACATATACCCTAAAGCCCCCACACTCTGATATGGGTCTTTTCCAGTTCATAAACTCTTTAGGTGACTCTTAGGGGACTGCTTGTACACTGTCATTATCACAGTACAGGAGCTCACTGTGCTTGTACCCTTGCCAAAGTCCCAGAGATTTCCTTTCAAATCAGATTGCGTGATCAGATCCCATTAAAAATTCTCAGCCTCTGTATTAGCATAAGCACTGTTCAGGTTTGAAATATAATTTGGTCCTTTATGGAAAAGCAGAATTTTCAGAAGAAATGTAATGCTATGATCTAATGATTTAGACTAACTGTTTTTGTCAAACATAAAAATTTGGCAGTATTCTCTCTTTGGTAATCCTTTCTCGGAAAAACTAAGCTTCTTAATAAATCTCACTAGACATGGATGGAAATCCACCAACTGTAACAGTATTTATTGACCTTTTCAAAGTGTTAGATTTAATTAGACTTTCATTAGTACAACTGTACATAAACTAGTCAAGTCAGCTTTTTTCCACATTTGCACTGATGAGGTTCTCAGCCTTTACTGGTTTTTCATTTTAAAGGACATGTTCGCACTTCAGTCTGCGGTGTGTTGTGGAAATACCTGAGCTGACTCAGATACTGGGATCAGTTTAATTGCAGTGGCCTGGAGAAGAGCAGGGGACTTACCCCACTTCTTGGCAGGCTAATCTGCAGTTTGACTGTGTCCAGCATTTGAGTGAGCTCATTTGAAGCCAGCTTAGCTATCTCTGCACTACACTACCGTTGTAGTGCAGACGCGCACCTCAGAGATTTAGTGGTGCGTGATCATCTGCTAATATGCTGACTTGGTAAGCCTGCTGAGGGAGCATCTTGCACCAAAGAAAATATGAGTGGGGTCTTCATTATATACTCTTCTGCTTTCTTCCATGCTTTCAGTGTCATGCCAAAAGCAGCCGAAGTCAGGGCCAGGAGGGTGTCTGGTTTTCTCCAACTATGTTATTACACCAGTGCAGCTAAGGGAACAATATGACTACAACATTTAGGAAGTCTTTGTCTATCCAGTTTCAGTCTTATGGTGGACGTCTCTTTCAACATAAAAGGGAGTATAGAGTGGGAATCAGAGAAAAATATCTGATGTCACACCAAACACAGGTATTCAAACCTTTAGTTACATCAGCATGTTTATTATGAACATTTAGCTATCAAATTACTTATAGTGCCTTTTCAGGATATTTTTTCCTTTGGTAACAGTGTCTGAAGATGTAAGAATACCTTTCCATATTTAAAAATACTGGCCATAGCCATATGCCCATGCATTCAAATACATACAAATTAGTATTTCCACAATGGTTTATTTAATTCTAGTTATGCAAATATATAGTGTAGTAAGGGCTACCAAAATTTCTAAAGTACTCAAAATGTTTCTGTGAAATTATTTCTATTGTCAACACAGAACTACAGTGCTTTCACAGACATTTTCTTGCTACTGAAAATCTTTATGTGTGCCTGTTGGAGAGGGTGTATATATGTATATAAAAGTACTCATTAATATACATAGACCTCAGAATGGTAATGTAGAAGTCCATTTGACATCTCTTTGCCCAGAAGACCATGCTCTGAAAAGTGCTGGGGTAAAAGTTTAAGAATCTTCAGAAATTTCTCACCGCAATTTGCCACAAGTCAAACACATGAATGTGTACATACAGTGTAGATCCCTGTGAGCCATTCAGACTCCCTAGATGCTCTTCACACATTATGAAACACTCATTTAGATTTTTCTAGCTTCTTTCTTGGATTGCCGAATTAATTAAACCTGTTTCTATTTGGAATATCATTTTTCAGATGGGACATTAGGAAACACTGCATTAGGAGGGTATTGTATCTCTGGAATAGGCTAGCCAGAAAGGTGCTGAAATCCGCTTCCTTGAAACTTTTCAAGACTTGACTAGACAAAGCCATGGCTCTGTAGAAATACTGCCTTCCTTTCCACTGGTGTTTTCTATTTTCTTATGCAAAATACTTTGCTTTTCCCTCGATGTTTATATACCGTCATTTTTGGTATTTCATGTAGTTTAAGGCCAGACTTGACCAGTGCAATGATTTAATCTAATCATCTGCATTACACAGACTACAGAACTTTACCAGGACTTCCTGGTGAAAGCTGTCTTGTAGTCGACTGACAGTGTACACTGTAAGGAAGAAATTCAGGCTTGCTTTAAGGATCTCAGGTGGTGGTGCATGCCCCAGTAATGTGGAGGGTTAACCCAAGAGATAACTATCCTTACAGCTGCTAATTTGCCGTTCATTACTTGAATTTTTCCAGTTTCAACTTTTGTGCATTTGTTTCTCCAGTATCTGATTTCATCTTCCTCTGCAATGTTTACAATTGGAATTAAGACATTGTTTAGTACATTTAAGTCCGTTAATTTCTTATAAAAATCTTTGGGTTTTTACCATATGATTTTAAGCTGGGTACAGGATCCAGGGCTCTGTTATGGTCTGTATTGATGCAGGCCTGCAGAAGGATAGTTAAGGGACATTGTTTTTTCTTTACTGCTCTGGCATGAAGCACTAGAGCAGAATTCTTGAAAAAGCACACACACACACATATATATGCATTTTAAACAGCTGTGGCCTCATCAGGGACTTCAGGGTGCATTCTTCAGAAAAAATCATCAGTTGAGTTCATTTTTTACTACTCTGATTGAGCAAGGTTAAATTGTACTCCTCAGCTATTGACATTCCCTTCTAGGCTGAAGACTCTTATGAAATCACTTGCTGCACTTTCGGGTGGTACAAGATAGGTAATAAGAAGTGTGGTTTGCAGAGGAAAATCTTCCGAACAATTCAGAGAACTATTATTGATTATTATAGATTAGTAAAAGTATGCAATAAAAGTATCAGTAAACATTTCAGAATGATAAACAGATTTTTTCATTCCTCGTTTGCTCAGCCAGTTCAGAGGGGGGATCTTTTTTATGGCATTTCTTAATCTGCCTGAACCAAAATGTATGTAAACATAACCCCTGATGTGATTCAAATGATGTTTCTAAATACTACTGTTGTGAGGACTACCACGGCCACATCTGAAAAATCAGTTGCACAGTAGATTCATCCCCAGATTTTTAAAGCTAGCCTTGGGTTTCTTCACCTACCACCTAGGCTAAGGTGCAGGTCAAAACCAAAGCTACAATACTGGAACCTTTTAAGATCCCACAAGCCACAACAAACAAACAGACTGACAGGAATCAGCTGTGCCATGACAAATACTGTAATGCTGAGGGGGTAAGGAAAAGTCCACACATGGATGTGATACCTCAGTGAGGGGTGGGAATTCCACACTAGTTTTCAGAAGATCGCAGTGTTGTGTCGCTGTACCATGATGAAATAATGAAAGCTTGATGTAATGCTTCTGATTAGTTTTTCATTGGTTAAGTGTGCTGTCATATGATACCCTGGTGGAGAGATTTTTGGAGGGGAGGGGTTGAGCCCTGTGAAACCTCAAAGCACTTTCTTTCCATTGTGGGCAGCTCAGTTAAGCTCTTATTAAACTCAGCTTTTTCTAATTTTGTAATTCACCTCCAGACATTTGCTTTTGCTCCAAAGACAATATTAGCTGTAGATGTTTGTCTGTGTTTGTGGTGTGGGTTTTTCATTGCTTGTTGTTGTCTGGATTATCCTTTTCTACTGTCAGGTATCAATTAAATATTTGGTTCTCCTTTGGCTATAAAATAGCTTGCTAATCATTAGACTAATGCTATTGAATTCAGGACTTAATTGAGGTTTACTGGTGAAAATATATATATTTAGATATATTAGAAGTAACATGTACTTATTATAACTTTTGTTTACATACAATGGTTCATAAGCTGCATAAGTTTTCTGGCACTGAAGACAAACTTAGTTGAAGTGAATTCACTTCAGTATTATTTCTTAATCCATCAGGATGTGCTTCCCTTTTCCTGGAAGAAACCTGGAAAAAAGTCAGTTGCTCAAAATGTATCAAGTGACAAACTGCAGATAGGAAACTGAGCATTTGTTTGAGTTCATGCTTATTACAGCAGTGTTCTGGAAAGTGTTTGTGCTTAGGCTTTTAATAAACTCCCTCTAGAGATCAATTACCATGATTTGCCTAGTTACTATGGATAAGAGGTTTTGGGGGGTGGTTGTTGTTGTTGAAATGTTTTGTTAAACTGAAAGAGGCTTGAATGCTTTTATTCAGGCAGAATAAAAAGAGAACGGGAAGCAGAACACAGTATCTCTAAGGAAAAATAATAATTGAAATAGTCGTAGTAAAAGGACTCTGCAATGTTACCAGTTATTGTAGGACAACTTTCTCTGTGTGTTTTAGGCTTGTTCACAGGTAGCCCCGAATGTAGGTCAGCAGGAAGAGGTGTGTAGGAAGGAGGATAAGTTAATACTCTTCACAAAGTTTTCTCGCTATAAGGTTTTAGTATAATCAAAACCAGTTTAGCATTTGAGGAAAAGCACCATGAAATGGAATAATGGAATTAGCTTTTATGTTTTTCCAGGAACCTAAACCACATTTCCTGTCACAACTGTATATTATTAATACAAGGCATCTGCTAAATTGGAGCTGCCCTAAAATGTGCACAAATATTATACATCTGGTTTATATCATTTATTTTTTGACATTTGTGGTGAAAAACTAAAGCAAGATGCTGCCTCAACCCATCATAAAAAAGAGTATGATTTGGAATACAGCAAGTTTTCAGTATGGTCTCACAGAGAGATAATATAATTCTGTTAATTTAGCAGCCAGGACTGTTACTGCCTGCATTTTTATGTCTTGCTTCCCTTTCGTTTTGTATTCTGTGGTTTCCAGTCACAGAGGGAAATGAGCAGCTATCTTGAAACTCACTCACTTTCCCAGCCCCCTGCCCTTTAGAACTGGGAGTTGAAAGTTGCTTGTTTTCTGATTTTTTGGGGGGTGGGTGAGACAAGTCTTTTGTCACGTTGTAACCAGCCTCTGCAGGCTTAAGGCAAAGGGCCCAAAGTCTGATAACGAAATAGGATCATCTCAGGAATATAATGTCTGGAATATAATTTCCCAGGGGACTAAGGCCTTACCAGACATTTTTCCACATTAATACCTGCTCTGAAAAATCTCTCTTACCGCATTTTGTTATAGATTACTTCAACATATACCAAGGATGACAGAGGCTTCTTTGGGAGCCAGACAAGCCTGGAAGTCTGGCACTGAGTCCTGAACTGTGAATCAGGACACGGAGACTCAGAAATTCCTGTGTAGTTTCCCCAGCCCTTTCCCAAAGGCCAGCGTGAAAGGGTTCCGGATAGTGTCATAGGTATCTGTGTGCTGCTTGTGTGACATTAGCCTCATCAGTCTGATGAACAGTGGGAGAGGGTATACGAAATCCCACCTGATTACACTAGGTGACTTACCAGAGGCCTTGAAGACCGGCATAAACTTTACACAAATGTAGCTGTAAGCCAAGATAACATGAGCGCCCTGACACGGAGAGCAGTTCCCTTGCAGAGCTGATCAGCTGGTTTTCCAGCCCTCAACAACTCGTTTTACGCTGACACCCACCGCGTCTTCTTCCTCTCGTGCCAGCGATGCTTGACCACCTTAGCCTCTGCCTTTGCTCTGTCCCTTCTCTGGAACAGCTCCACCTGTTCCCACAGATTGTGCCCTGAAAAAAATCCCCTCAACACTTTAAAGAATTTGGTCTTAATGAAAAACAAAAACATACTGAAACAAACAGTGTAAGGAGCCCCTCTTCTGCTTTCTTCATCACTGTAACTGTGCCTTTTTTTTTTATCCTTGGTCTGTTGTGACCCCTTGGCCATGTTATGTCTAATTTAGGGATTCTGAGAATGAAGGACAAAAGTGTTAGCTAGTGCATGTCTGTAGTGCTATGCAGGTTTATACCAGCTGAGCATCTGAATTCATGTGTGCTAAAAACCCTTTTGCAGACTATTCAAATGACATTTCACATACAGAGGGAGTAACTTGTCTATCCCGTTGTACAGCTGGTTTGAGCCCTGAATATTTTGACTGCAAAATAACAATGTTATCCAGAACCAAATAGTGAAAGAAGAATTTTTATAACCTATTTCTTAGAAGCAGATCTGGGGATCTGAAAGCCAAGTTGGGTGTTTTAAGGTTTGCACATCTACCAGGATAAAGACTTTGCAATTAGAATTAATTAATAATTTTCTTGGTTGATGAACCAAAAACCAAATCCTGTTCACCCAGTTCAGATTGTGAAAAGAGAAAATATTGTTTGGAGTTTACTCTCCAATGGGACTAATTATTCTCCGTATTTCACCCATCACATTGTAATCCTCTTCAGAGAAAAGAAAGAATAAACGTTCTCATTAAATTCTGAAACAGGCATTTTTTTCTGACAAGTTGCTCTTCCTTTGAAGAGGCTAATATCCAATGATGGAAATTGTAAAGAATAAATAAAAAAGCTTTGTAGAGAATGATTTACTTAAAATTACACTGTCAAAGAGCTTTTCATAATAATTAAAAAAAAAATTCACAATGTTTGCGATGAAAACACTATTGAAACTGCAATCTGCTTACTCACCTGGTGGTATTTTCATGTTCTTACTTAGTGAACACACTCTGTGTTTTGTTATTGTAAGGCTGCCTGGGAGAGCTGCGCTGGTAGCATTGACTCTTTCCTTAAAGACAGAAATCTCAATTGAGCAAATCAGTCCTATTCAGCAAACCACTTGAGCATGCTCTCAAGTTCCATCAGTTCAAATAATTTTTTCTGACCTGGAGACTAAAGGGTCCCTAGTAGCCACACAAGGCTTTTACTCTCACTCTTTGCAGTAGGACCAGATGTTTTGGGCACAGTGTCTGTATTGGGGTGAAACTGGATGAGGATGCTGTCCTCAGTAGCTGTGTACACACAGCTCCGATTTCCCTATGAGAGCAGCGTGTGTTGATATCCAAGGGAGAATGGACTGCTGGGTGAAGGAGAGTTACCTCTTTTGGAAGACAGAGAGCAGTTTAATATCTTCAAAATCAAATTGTTTTGGCACTACGTCAAATCAAAACTGACCTCCCTTAAGAAGGTAGACATGGTCAAATGAGGCTCCTGTGGACAGTTATGAACCTGGACTTTTTCTCTCCAAGAGTAGTTTGATCGTTCCTGGAAGGCCGTCATATAAGCACGCCTGACGAAACTCACCTCTTGGCTGCCGGGTGAAGAAATAACTTTTCCTTAGTTAAGGAGTGTCTGTCCACATGAAGAAAAGCATCTCCATGCTTAGCAGATCTATTTATATATATGAAACAGTGTAATTTGAACCTGTATGATGTTCCTACCTGAACATGTGAAAAAAACCCCTTCCCTCTTGTACCTAGGAACAGCTTGTCTTAGCTGGCAATTAATTGATCTGGAGAAGTGTAGTCTGAAGTAGGGAATGATTATGTACTTCTCCAGGCCTGTTTGCCTGCCGAAGTGTTACTGAGGGACAGAAAATGTCCCAGAGAAGATCATATCCAATTTTGGTGGTACTGTGCTTGTAGACATACCAGTTATATCAGGGCAGCTCTAAGACTAAATGGTGCTTGTAGCAGTTTAACTGAAGTCCCCTGAACAACATGCCAATGTTTTAAACATGCTTCCCTGAACTACTGCTGCTGGCTCCTGTCTGCTCTCCCTCAGCTGCGGGACTTCTCAGTAGCTCGTTCTACTCGCAGCCTTGGAGTTTGTCTCTGTGGGCACCAGATCTGGATCCATGGTCTGCTGACATGTCCTCTGTGAGTTGTTCTGTGTTACAGCTAGGGTTATCCATCAAAAGTGGAATCATTGCTTTTCCTTTTGATCTACATACTTTTTCAGGCTGACTTACTCTCAATCTAATTTTCTAGTACAGCTATTATCTAGTATTAAGTAAGGTATTAGAGATTCTGGCACTTTGAGATTCTCTGATTCAGACACTTGAATCGTTACATGGCCAATACATGCTGTCAGCCAACTCCTAAAACAATGTTAGAAAAGATCTTCATTGCCCTGGGAAAGTGGCATTATCCTGTCCTTATTTTTAAAACTATACTTCTGTGTGTCGTTAACAAAAAATATGCTGCGGGCCATACCAAAGAAATATGTATCCCACAGCTAAGTCCACATGATTTATTTTTTTTTTAACACACAAGTTCAGACATGGTTTTCAAGCATGATGAATAGAGAACAATGTCCTGTTTGTGTGTGTGTGTGTGCTGTCAAGCAGGCGAGGTTTAAGTGACTGCAGATTTTTGAATGGGAATCAAAAAAGGTCATTTGGAAACGGACATTTGCTCCTGCACAGTTTGTGACTAAACATCTGGGATTCACAGAGGACACTAGAAAAAGGTGTTGGTAATAAACAGGATTTTGCAGGTTTCTTCCACAGAAAGAGCAATACCAAGAATAAAAATGGTAACAGAGTAGAAAATGATCAAAAATTGTGCTGTGTGCACTTAAGCTGCTTTTAACAATCTTGCTTCTTTCTTTGTTTTTTTTCTTTTTCCACTCAGAGCCTCAAAAATTGACTAGTTCTAATGAAAAGGAAAAGACGCTGATGTTATACAGTAGTGGAAAACAAACCAATTTGTTGAAAATTACTGTTGAAAAGTATTCTTCACTAATAGGTCACATTCATCCTTTTGAAACATTTTGCAAATTTCTCAGTTCTTCTGAGGCTGTACTGAATGTTTTTCATCTTTACAATAATGTTTTGAGGAATCACAGATAGCAGGCATCTCAGAAGGGGAACATAAGTAACCTCCCAAAGCAGTTTTTACCATAATATCATACTTCTCTACCTATTTTCTCCCCTCTTCAGAACATACCAAAAAAAATTTACTTGCTTTCAAGCTGTAATAACTTAGCAATTTCTTCATTTGTGCCCTTCAAGAAGGTATATATCATACTTACGGTTGTTTCATCTGCCTCCTTTCTGTTGATTCCCCCCGTTTCAGAAAATGGACATAAAT
The DNA here is from genome assembly GCA_013397275.1 of Burhinus bistriatus. Lineage (NCBI taxonomy): Eukaryota > Metazoa > Chordata > Aves > Charadriiformes > Burhinidae > Burhinus > Burhinus bistriatus. The sequence continues at coordinate 33,724 of VYXH01006801.1, read as the reverse complement.
GAGAGTAGCTATTGATGTGAAGAATACTGATGCATTATTTTAACATATTTATTCCCTGTAAACATTCATTAGTTAAAAAGGATGCTTTTCTCAAAGCACTTCCCAGCACATTCTTAAAACACAATTATCCAAATAGACTAATCCAAGAGCAGGCATCACCCAGGCATTAATAACCCGGTAGCTGAAGGCTTGTTGGCTTTCTTTCCAGAGCCATTCTCTCAGATCAGGAAAGCAAATATGCCTTGCAGCATGCCTTGAAGGTTGATAAAGTCAGACTATTATTGGCAATAGTTATCCTTTAGAGGGAATGCATGAAGTATTGTTTTGAGCACAAGACAAAACCTGAAACTCCCAGTCCTGGCTCTAACTATGATTCTCTCCAAGGCTTTGTATAAATCACTTGATCTCTTCACCTCAATTTCTTTAACTGTAAAATGCTGATAATATCACTTTGTTTTGCTGAGTAATTTTACAAGATGTTGGAAAATTAATGCTTGGAAAACATTTTGATGATAAAAAGTGCATTTTAAGTGGGAGATTTAATACAAGCAGCTCATAAGAATGGTGTTCTGCACTCTGTTATAAAGTGATCGGGACAGATTAAATGCTTAAGTCGTACCGCAGGACCTACAACTGTGTTTTTAGAGCAATCCACAATAGCATTTCCTTAGAAAAAGCTATAGAAAGTGGAAACCAAAAATGCTCCCCACTGTTTCCTTGTGGTAAGAATGTTGCAATAGAAATGGTGAAGACAGATATTGTTCAGAATATTTTACTCAAAATGTCCACAGAATGTTTCAGCTGAAAACAAACTGACAACTCAGTGGAGAGTGATACTGGGCATGCAGTTGCCTCTGAGTGGAGGTCAGCAGCAGTCTTACAGATCAAGTCTCTTTCTTTTGTGTTGCAAAGTAGCCATAGATCAGGTGGCAGCAAGTCTGGAGCAGAATAAAGTGAGTAGCAAAAAATCGCATTAGAAGGCAGAGTTTTCTCAAAGATCACAGTTTAAAACAAAAAGCAATTTCAAACATGAGTGGAAGGCATTTATTTTTTAGCCTAGTTCTCTATGTATGGGCTGCAACTCTGAATGATGAGGGTGGTTGAGCCAGGTCTATTGTCTGGCCCTTCCTCTAGAAACTCCCTTCTGGAGAAAATGCTGTGAGCAGTCGGTTAAAAGATGGGCTAATTCCAAAGAAGGACTGGCATCTAAACCAGAAATTGGCTAAACTGGAGGTACCTAACTGAACACTGCCACTTAAAACCACTTAATGCCAGTGGTGCTGAAATGCTCTAACATTTCCCTGTTAGGCCCAAAATATCTTCAGGCAACTGGAGCTCTGCTCGATTTCTTGTGGAGACTGCGTGTGTCCCAGGAAGCGCTGTGAAAACTTGTAGGGCACCTCGGAGTTTGGTGATGGTCCCTCCGCACTCCCCAAGGGCTGCTAGGAGTATGCTTGCCCCGACAGCCAGGGCAGGTCCCTCTCTCCACACCGTCAAGGCAGCCATCACCACTTTCTATTTAAAATACAAATGGTTAGTCCCCTCTGGCACAACCTAAAGCTCAGAGCAAGCCTCAGGATGTGATAGTGACAGATCTTGTATTCTCTTCAGCCTCAGAGTTTCCATCCGTCTCCATAAGAGAAGTGAGCTCATGAAAGACAACGTGGTGGGGAAAGAGAGCTCTCCACTTTTCCATGGAAGGGCTATCACCTGACAAAAAAAAAGAATGCAGGATACGTGGGGCCAAAAAGAGAAAAAAGTGCAAGTGTGACACTGTACCTAGTGTATGGGACACTCACAAGGGAAAGGTTTTTTCTGGTTTTCGGTCTTCTATACAATTGGCTTTGTATTTTGCACTAAATCTCCATTGATAACAACTGTGTAAACCATTGTCCAGAGATGGTGACTCTCAGTTGTCTCCTCCAGGCAGCCTAGAGGATGATCTGTCTTGCAGGGCTTGCATCATTTGGATGGGCTGGTCCTCACTCAGTTCATTTTCCATGTCAAGGTGGTGATTTAAAGAGGTGAATCCTCTTCTCGTTAAGGCAGGAAGATTATGGCAGCTCAGGTAGACATGAGATTTGAAACCTATTCCAAACCCACAGTAGTCAATGAAGACATTGTGCACTGAAAGCAGCACCTTGTCCCGAGGCAGCAGTTTGATGTATTTGCAAATCATGTTGCAGTTATAAGCCACAGTTGGCAGTGACCCACTTTTTTATTGTACACAATGTTACTCAGTTGATTTGTGCTAGTTGCAGAGAAAAATTTTGGCATTTCAAATAGCTGTAAATATTTATGAGTCAAATGCAATTTTTGCTAATATTTTAGCACCGTTATATGAAGAGATTATCTGCAAAGGGTGAGATGTTGCTGGCATTTTGCACAGGCACAAAGAGAGATTTTGAATTCTTTTTACTATTGAAAGGCATAATTTCAAGAACAATCTACAAAATTCTTCAAGTATGACAGAGCACTTCTTGTCATTTATATACATTTATGGTCTGTTACATAAACACAGAAGCAAAATAGAAGATGTCTGCATCCTGAAGTCAGGTTTTTTGTGACTTGGAAGCCCATCCTGGTGTATTACCCTCTCTTCAGGGAAAGGTGAAACATAAAATGGAGACAAATTAGGAGGAAGTCAATGCACAAAGCAAGAAAGCTTCTTAGATAAAAAATACAAAAGCATTTGTTTTCTAAAATATCCTCAGAGGAAGGCTCCTCCTGACCCGTAATATAATGTTAGCTTAGTTCATAAGATGTCATCCATGTATTCAGGTAGGAAACCTGCTATAGGCTTTTTATTTACAATACAATGTGGAGGCAGGTACAGACTGATCTAAGTGTGCATATGTGTGAAGGAAAAGGGACCCTGCGGCCATAAGGCCACAAATGCACCAGGTAGCCAAGGGGCATGCGTGACTGTGGCCACAAATATACTTGCATTGACTTTAGTATTCAGTGACTTTTTAATATCTATGTTGTGGCAGGGCTTAGAAGGAACAATTGGCAATTAAGGCATCATTGACTAGGCCCCACACAGTTATGGAACAAAAAGTCCCTGAAGAGAGGGCAGCCTGAATAGTAAGGAAAATATTGGCATTGTTCGTGAAGCTAAGATGTAGCAAAATCCATTCATAAAAGATGTCAGAATGTATCCAATCCACTTAGAAATGTTTTTAAGACATCATATTTCTACCAGAAAGTTCATAGAATCATAGAATCACAAAATGGTTTAGGTTGTAGACTGAGGCGTGTATCTCTGCCTGGTTGCTATGAGGGAGAAGTTTCTGAGTCCTCTGCAGGTTCTGTCTGGATAGGGCTTTATTGGCTCCGTTTGTGATGTTGTGAACAGTCAGTTCCACTGAGTCCTTGTAGTTTCACAGACCTTAAAAAGGCAAAAGAAAAACATTCTGCCAAATAGAAATAATCAACCTGGAATGTATTCCCACTCTGTCACAAAGACATGGCAAACAATAGGAAGTAAGCGATAAATCAGTAAAATACAGGTGGTTGTGGTAGCTGCAAAGATCCTTTACTGGTTGTTCATATAGCAAAGCAAGGTGAAGAGATGGAGAGTTTAGAAAATGTGTTCGGTAGGCAGGGAAAGAGAGCATTCTGTCTGAATATTTTTTGTCAATTACCATATAGTAATCCAAGATGTATTTTTTTGCTACATTTATTCCATTCACTGAACTGATTAAAAAGGCAATGTTTTCAGGAATATAGCTATGGATTAAATATAGATGTGCACAGATAGGAGTAATTTCTTATGCCACTGAAAAAGATGTGTATAATGTGGTATGATAGAATGAGATTTGCATCTGATTTACAACCTCAGTATAACTAAATTTAAACCACGTTTTGGATTACTTACATTTTGTCAGCTACTTGCCCTGTTGGAGGTCAGGTGGGAGTCTTGCCATCATTTGTAATAATGTAAATTATAATTGAGTAAACTGGCTGTGATCTGGCCTTTTTTGCTGAATTTCATTCCACTATTACTTAAGAATGGTAAGGAAAGTAATACAGGAGGTAAGGATTTTTTTGAAGAATCCCTTCTCCCATGTTTGGACTGGACCATCTGTTCTGCCCCTGGATGACTGAGATACTGAAGTGTTTAAATACTCCAGTAGTGGATTATCCACTTCCTCACTAGGAATCATGGGAAATTTTAATATGATGGCTAAGGTATGTAAGAGTTGACTCACCATCCCCTTAACCCTCATCATTTCACACTTAAAGCTAGACAACTTCTAAGGAATATTGGGGGGAAAAAGAAAAAAAATGCAACCCTTTGTGTTTAATAGCTGACTACTTAGAAACTAAGACTCAAGCATGATTAACTACGACTCGGACATGATCAAGGTAGCACAGCTGAACCTCACCCCAGCTACGGCAACCCTGCACAAGTGGACTCTACATCCATGGTGAGAGCAAGGCTGTATGACTTCGTTTAGATACTGCTTTTGTTGGAGGGAAGAATGGGTAATCAGTAAAGAAATCCATTAGAAGTCTCTGACCTGGAGCCATGGTTTTCAGGGCTTTAGTTAAGCAAAGCAGGTAGTGTATTGATGAGGAAGCCTCTGAGATGTTCTGCATGAATCCAACAGTGAGCTGCTTAGTTACAATACTGTATTAATTTAATGTATTTTTTCCAAAAGTAATTTTATGAATCCCCAGTCAGAAGCATGATGGTAATTTTCCAGCCTCAGAGCATGAAACAAGTTCTCAAAGATGCAAGGGATTCATTAAAAGGAAGCCAGGAAAATTATTATATCTGCATGCACAGCAATACTAACTTTACCATTGCAAGGATCTCTTTATAAACAATGTCTACATAGATATGGCTAAAGGTGATGGGGAAAAAAAATGCTTGGCACTTCACAAAGAGCCAGTTTCAGGGTTGGGGGGTCAGAGGAGAGAGGAACCTGAAAAGAGGTGGGGCTATCTGCAATGCTGACCAACTTAGTGTAATGTTTGCTTTTCATTAAGGCAAGCCAAACAAGACGAAAATGGCAAACTTGCACGTTGTCTCCCTAGAGTCCATAACTCCATGCCTGAGATCTCTGGAAGGAGGGTTTATGTTATCCTCAGTTGTGTCATATGTAACTCGGCTATTGGAAGACTCACTTGGCTCTCTTTGTAAATACCACACCTTTTATATTTCTGACTCTCCCCATTTAAATACTGCTGCTTTGCTATGTAGAGATTTCTTGTCATACTTGTGATTTCTTCTAAATATACGTAGTTCATCATCCTGTCAAGACTCTCAGTGGGTGCTAAATGTGTCCTGTGATTCAGATGTTGCACGCAGAGGGCATTACTGTGTGATTTCCAGAGGGTGAATGAAAACAAGAGATTTGGTTCAATGCTGTGAGACATCAACCTGTGAGGTAAAGCTCCAGGGCACCGCTTTTAATTCCCAGGGGGACTTTATATTCAGAAAAGCAGTGAGAAGCCCTATGCTTAGCCTGCCTGAGGACTCCGCTCATTTTGACTTCTTAACCACATATGAAACAAATAACAAGTTAAAAAAAAAAAAGGGTTTCCTCAAAAACACAAGCTTTGGTTTACTTTCCCAGCTGCAGAATGCCTTAGTCACCCACCTCATTGCCTTTTATGGCCCCACCCTGCCCTGTCCCTATGGCTGTGACGAGGCCCTAGAAACGCAGAGTTCTGTAACAAGCTCACCTCAGAAGAACTTGCATAGAAAGGCAACAGCACAGGCTTTTTTAAAAGGCCTCGTGCTACCTCTGTCCTCCTTGATTCTGGAATCATTTGCTTAAGTTTCTGATGATCACATAAGAAAGGGAGACTCTCACCAAATGGCATTTGAACTTCACAGTCAAAACCCAACACTTCCGACTCAGGTGCTGTACCAGCTTCAGAAGAGATGGAAATAAAAAAAGGGGACATGAACACGTGCTCAAGATAGACTCTCTTCTAGTGATGCTTGAGCTGATCTGCAAGAGGCTAGCACTGCACACTCCACTGTTCATCAAGGCTAAGGCGGGGACTGGATGCCTTCCTGTTGGCTCCCAGTAGTGAAGATGGACATGGACCTCTTTGGCAGGTTGTTGCCTCTCCACTCTGCAGCCTTTCTGGCAGACAGTAAGAGTGGTGCAAACCTTCAAATAGACGTGATGCTCTGAATTTGTACCAGAGAGACACCTCTACCATCACAAATCATCATTCTGGCCAAGGTGGATTGCTTTTTTTGGCCTCGGAGAAACCTGCCGCACACGTACTCAGCATCACATCACTTCCCAAAGGGCAGATGCCTTGAAGACGCTGCCAGGCCTGTGCAGCTGCTGGGTCACAGGGCAAGAGAAGTTTAAAAAACCTTACCTCCTTGCTGATAAATGAGTAGTGAGGCTTTCTGCTGCTGCTTTTCTAGGGTTTTTGCTCTCAGGTTCCTCCAATCCCTGTCACTGACTATAGCAGCAGCAGGACTCGCTTTTTATTTGTGCCATCTAAAATGGTGAGGGCCGCGTTGATGCATAGGTGTTTGCGCCAGTGATGTTCAGCAGGTTAGTTTACAGCTAGTCTTGCAAAGTCATTCATTGAGATTCTTGTCACATTTTACTATATAAAATTCTTTGAATAAGGGTGGGAAAAAAAATTAAAAATCATCTAATGTAGAAGTCCAGGCAGTAAGATCTTCCAGCTGCGACTGTTGTCAGAGTTTGTTAGTGTTCCTGCTCCATGGGCTTGGCAGTGACCTTTGTGGAAGGGTAGCGGCTCATCTGGTCACAGAGGATGCTTGGGCTTCTGGATGTCACCACATAACTAATAACAAAGATGTCCTTTTTAGTATAATCTGATGTAAAAGCTGTAACTTGTTATACTTTTTCCCTTTTTGAAGCTGCAGTACCACTCCTGCGTGCAGACTGTTTGTGTTATGCAGCCATCTAGAGGGCCTACTGCCTGTATAGACTTCACATTTTTGACCAGAAACCACAAAACTGCAGGAAAATACAAGCTCTGCTGACCCTTAGTGGCCATAACTCGGCTGCAGTGCTGTGGGAATGTTTTTAGAAATTTAGGAGTGCTGTTCTGGTGCTTTTATGCAGGTGGTGTCTTATTTTGGGGGGGGGGACACACACAAGGGACTGACTAACCTGCTGAGAGCAAAAATTGGGGAAGCCCTGTCAGCAGAGAAGAGGATCTGGGTATCACAGAGGAGAATGTACCTGACCTTGAGCAGTTCCACAGACCAAATACAATATCTTACACCTCGGGGCTATCAAAATTGACACCCTAAACTGAAGGTGAGTCATCGCCTGGCAAAGACAGACAGGAAGAAAAACTAGAGACAAAAGGCAAAATGATTAGAGACCACCACGTGGCTCTGATGGGCAGATGTGATTCTTGGAGACACCAGGAGATGCATGTCTGGTTCAGACAGGGAAGACTTAACCCCTTATACCAGTGAGACTTCACCTGGAGTATCGGATATAAGCCTGGCTTTCAAAGATCAGGAAACAGGAATTTGAATATGCAAAGAAGGCCTCAAGGTGAGCAGGAGAACTGAACCCCTATTTTATAAGAGGAACTTAAAGATCCAGCAAGACAACATCCGCAAAAGGATATGAAATGTTTTCCCCATTAAAAAATTACATCACTGATGTCAAAACCAGAGAGGGATAAAAGTCACATGGTGCAAGATCAGATAAGCATGAATTACCCAAACATTTTGGGCTGGAAAATCAATGTGTTTTTAACACTAAGAGCAGTGAGGTTCATTAGCTGTGTCTGAAGTGCCAAAAGGAGGGAATCCTCTCCCCTTGCTAAAATGCAGGTTGATCCATGAGGTGATTGTCAGCATCAGCACTTCCAGCCCCACATTCCTGCTTTGGTGGTGCTCTTCAGACCTGCTAATTTCTCAAATTATGTCGTGATGACTGTAAAAATAGTGTCCCTGCATTAGTGTACCTTGCAGTCCAGGAGGGGGGAAAAAGGTCTGTGCGAGGCTGTTATGGACATCATTTTGGTCTGAACACAATCCTTCACTTTTACTTCAGCATTAATTTACAGGACATCTCTTGGACCAACTTTTCAGAGATCGATATATTGAAGATGTCTGTGTTTTCACTCTTCCTTGCAGCACCTGACTCTCTCCCAGTGCCATCCCCCTGGCTTGTCCCAGTTCCTGCAAAACAGTGAAGCTGGCACCCTTTTCCCAGGACACCTTTATACAAGTGATATTCTCTTACAGTCCCTCAGCTGTGAGGGTGCCTGCATCTGCAGTCAGGTCATGATAAATGCTATGGAAATGACCAGAATGGCAACTTCTTACCCAAATGGTTCATGTGTTTGGTATAAGCCAACTGACAGGTTCTCAGCAGATCTAAGCAACCTGCATTCACATTTCATGCTCAAAGACAACAATGTTTGATAGAATCATAGAATAGTTGGGGTTGGAAGGGACCTTTAAAGGTCATCTAGCCCAGCCTCCCCTGCGATGAGCAGGGACATCTTCGACTAGATCAGGTTGCTCAGAGCCCTGTCCAACCTGACCAGGGATAGGGCATCTACCACCTCTCTGGGCAACCTGTTCCAGTGTTTCACCACCCTCATTGTAGAAAAATTCTTTCTTCTATCTAGTCTAAATCTTCCCTCTTTCAGTTTAAAGCCATTATCCCTTGTCCTATCATAACAGGCGTCGCTAAAAAGTCTGTCCTTATCTTTCTTATAAGCCCCCTTTAAGTACTGAAAGGCTGCAATAAGGTCTCCTTCTCTTCTCCAGGCTGAACAACCCCAACTCTCTCCGCCTGTCCTTACAGGAGAGGTGCTCCAACCCTCTGTTCATTTTTGTAGTCCTCCTCTGGACCTGCTCCAACAGCTCCATGTCCTTCTTATCTTTGGTGTCCCAGAGCTGGATGCAGTACTCCAGGTGGGGTCTCACCAAAGACGAGTAGAGGGGCAGAATCACCTCCCTGGACCTGCTGGCCACGCTTCTTCTGCTGCAGCCCAGGATACAGTTGGCTTCCTAGGCTGCGAGCACACATTGCCAGCTCATGTCCAGCCATACCAGTGCATCCACCACAGGGCTCGCTCTCAATCCCTTCATCCCCCAGCCTGTCTTGATACTGGGGTTGCCTCAACCCAGGTGCAGGACCCTGTACTTGGCCTTGTTGAACTTCACAAGGTTCATACAGGACCAATTCTTGAGCCTGTCCAGGTCCCTCTGGATGGCAACCCGTCCCTCAGGCATGCCAACTGCACCACACAGGTTGCTGTCATCCGCAAACTTGCTGAGGGTGCACTCAGTCTCACAGTTTACGGCATGTGATGGGATATTGAACAGCACTGGTCCCAGCATGGAACCCTGAGGGACACCACTGTATCTCTGTCAACGAGTTCGGCTGCGGCTGTCCAGGCATGTGTCGGCCGGGCCGCAGCCGGCGAGAAGCGGGGAGCGGGGCCTGCCCGAGCCCGCTCTCCATGCAGCAGCCAGCAGGGCCCGCCGGACCCGCGGACGCGCAGCGGGAGGCGCGGGGAGGCCGGCGCAGGTCGCGGGGTTCGCTCTGCCGCGGCGAGAGAGCTGCGGCGCCGCCCGGCGGCCGGGAGAGGGCGCGCAGGGGCGGGGAGCTCCGTCCCGCTCCCGCCCTCCCTCCGCGGGGGGTGGCCGCAGCGGGCGGGGTCTCGGCCGGGTGTTCTGTGGAGCGGCGGGGGCGTCTTGGTCCGAAGTTGTCCGTCGCTGGGACGCCACCTGCCCGCCGCGGGGCTGGAGCCCGCCTGGGGCCGCGGCTGTTGCTCCCGTTCCCGGCGGTGGAGCCCTCCTCAGGTAAGGAGGGAGCGGGGTCCCTCCTCCACTCCCCTCAGTCTCGGGTCGGCGAGAAGCAGCCGCGGTCCGGCCCTGGCCCTAGTCCTGCCTCGAAGGCGCCGCCGGGCCCGGCGCGCACTAAGCCCTCGGCCCCGGGGCCTCCGCGGCCGGACAGGGCTCGCCTCTCTTCCCGGCAGCTGCCGGCGGAGCCCGGCCGCCTCCTTGCCCCGAGCCCGCCTCGCCGTAGGGCCGCGGCAGCGCCGGGGCCTGAGGCGCGCTCGGTGACCGCTGCCCGGCCCGCCCGCGTCCCGCGTCGAGGGCCTGGCGTGCGGTGCCCGATGCGGGGTGTCCCGGTGCCCGTCCGTCTTCGCGAGGAAACCTCTCCCGTCCTCTCTTTCCCCGCAGGGAGGCGGCCGGTGGGGTCTGCGGCGGAGCAGCCCCCAGGCCGATGCTGCTGCCGGCCTGGGAAATGTGTCTCTACGGGCTCCTCGCCGTGGGCTCTCACCTCTATGCTTTCTACGAAGTGCACCAAGTGTCTCAAAGTAAGTCTGCGATGGGGATGTGCTCGCTCCTGCAGCGCTTCCAGGCTGTGGCTGGTGAGGCTGCTTGGCTTGAGTTGTCCTCTCTGGGTTGGTTTCTACTTTGCTCTTCTGCAAGGAGTGCCTGTGCTCTTCCTGGCTGCAAACCAGCCCTGTGTGAGGAAGCAGTAGCCAGGTGCCAGCTGGGTAGAGAGATTTTCCCAAAGCTTTTCTGCCTTGAGTGCTGGGAAGGCCCTCGGCAATAGTGTCCTGGCACTCGGCTGTCAGGGAAAAGATGAGGGAGATCTCTGCAGCTCAGCTGCTCAAATGGGGGAATTGCAGGAATGTTGGCTCTGAATTGGATTGTTTTCCTGGCTAGTCTTGAACCTTCTTATCTGCAGCCCCTTGGAGGTGGGTGGTTCAGAACCGGCTGTGCCTCCTGATAGTGCTTGCTGGGGATGGAACCTGGGGAGGCCGCAGGGCAGGTGGGGCTTGGAGCTCTGGGGCTCCTGTGCTGGTTTGTCTGTGCAGCTTTGGGGTCAGTTTGTTTCCAAACAGGCACCAGTGCTTTGTGTAACCTCTTGGTAGCTGCTACAGTAGCTTGATTTTGGTTCAATGGTGCTGTGTAGTGCAAAGGAAGGGTGGGGTTTTAAACAATTTGAATACAACTTGTAGATTAAAAGAAGCTGTGTTCTGGCACATTTGGCATCATAAGGGAAATGAAAAGGGTATTATCTAATAAAAGTATAGCTAGTTAGAAGGGCTCATTAGGGAAATGTGTAATGCATCCTGTTAGGCTTTAATCAGCAATGTGTTCTACATTAAAGACCCTAGCTGGCTCTCAAAAGAGCTTAAGGGAAGAACAAGACTGCCAGAAAGGCACTTGCAGGGCAGTGAAGGAAGTGCTGGGTAAACCGGTACAGGGCTGTGCACCCACATGTGCCAGCACATCTTTTGTGGAGATGGCAAAAGCCTGCACAGGAACAGGCTCCAGAGGCAGCTTCTCTGAGTGGCTTTGCCCTGCTGTGGCCGTACTGGTCACTGTCAGGTCTGTGGGTCCCTTCTGCGTCCGTGGGAGAAACCAGGCAGCCCTGAAAGAGGGGAAATAAGGACTAGTGCAGATTCTGTGTGGTAAAAGGTTGGTTGTTGCTGCTACTGCCGTTGCTGCAAGGGAGAATCAAAGGTTCTGGGCAATTCAGTGGCTCTGCCTTTGCCGTGGTGCAGAGCTGTGACCTGGTTAGGAAGTTTGTCTGGTGAGCAGTGATATGCCCTTCCCTGGCTCTGAGTACCTCCATTGGCAGAGGCAATGCGGGAACATGTTGCTTTTGAGCAGTAAAGCCCACATCCGTGACTCCCTGCTCTATCTGCTGTGTCCTTAGCAAAGGTTTGCTCTTCTCTGCAGAGTATGAAGCTGTGGTGGACAGAAGGTTTGGGCTGGAACCAGGGACTCTCTTTCGGGGCTTCAAAAAGGTAGGATGAGTGACCAGTACCAGCGTCTTTTATTTTGTGGCAATAATGTGAACATCATGTCTCCGTGCCCTTTGCTCACCTGAGCTTCTGATTTAGCTTCAGAGGTTTGTAGTTACTTTGAAGACCTGGATATTCATAGTTAATTTTAGTCTGTTTCTAACGAGGAGGAGGGACTTGCCTGGTGTGTGTAGATCTAAGAATCACAACCAAAGTTTTGTTTAATTTCTTGATCCTTGGCCTAAGCGTTTCTCCTTCTTTGCATCACTTAATGACCTTCTGTTTTACAGTTTGGCCTTAAAAGTTATAATCATCCTTGACATTTTCTGCAGCCTTTGCCCCCTTTTTCCATCACTGGGTGGTTTGGATAATGCTTAACATTAGTGAACACACATTTTCCTCTTAGCCTGTAGACCAGCATAGAGGAGAACAGATTTTTGAGGCGTAAGGGCTTAAAGAAACATGGTTGATCTTAAAAAAAAAAAAAA